>LKNJ01000911.1:0-79722 GCA_002120245.1 Maccullochella peelii
CCTCCCTCATCTTTTTAAGTGGGAGAACTTGCACAATTGGTGGCTGACTAAATACTTTTTTGCCCCACTGTAACTCAAATATTGGTATAGGTTCTTTACCTGACGAGGAGCTTATATATGGTATTTGTCTATAATTTATGCTATTTCCATGTCGCTTGCTGTGGTATTGAATTTGGTGTTTAGGGAGAGTTCATTTACGGTGTTGAAGGTGTTACTAGGCCTATAAATCTACTGTAGCTCTTGGATTAGGATATATGTGAATAACAATACAACACACATGCACATGCACGCACGCACACGCACGCACACACACACACACACACACACACACACACACACACACACACACTTACATGAAAAGCAAGCAGCTGACGCCTTTAGTTTCACCAGTGGATAATAATGTTGCGTTCAGGACCGCGGGGTTTCACGGTAATTACTCTGCTTCAATGGGTTTAACCATGAGCCTCTAACCCGTGACGGTCATGAGGGTTTTCTGCCCCTCTCCTGCACACCGAGGCAAGATATTTGAGGAGGGAAATCATACAGAGCTCTGAGGACCCATTCTTTCTAAGAAGCCATCCCAGCCAGAGGAACTGTTCTCTGCAATCTTATTATCCAATTTGGTAAGATGGCAGTTTGTTTGTCTTATATATTATATTATATTTTTTCTAGCAGATGCAGCCCCATTGTAGGTAGCCTATACTGTAGAATATTTTGTATTGTGCAAAGAGTTAGCCTACTTTTAATAAAAGGCTGAATTCCAAGTGGCCTGTTATTACCTGATCAGAAAGGACAGATGAATTAGATGTTGCAGTAGACTGCCTAGCATCAATTGACACTTACATAGGCTATACTACAACAGGTGATGCTGTCACCTATAAGGATAACTATATGATTTACATAACGTGCAGAAGAACATAACGTAAGAAGAGCAGATCCACTTCGTATAATCAACAGGATTATGTTCCGATTGGTTTACTGTCCTGTTGATCCGTAGGCTAATCTTTATACTTACACTGCCCAGATGTTACATCTTGTATGTAACCTAAGTCTAGTTTTAACAAAAACATTACATATAGGTATGCATTTTTGTTATTCACTAACAAAAATGTATAGGCTATGTCACATTTTTTTCAAGCATTTGTCAGCCAGTTAGAAGATTACACTTTAGTTCCTCAGCACTGGGCGAGAGAGCATCAGTTAATAGGCTACCAGGTGAGAGAGAGTGGATGAAAATGCAACAGGATACACGTTAGGCTCTTGGGTAGTGAGGGCAGAGAACCTTGAAGGAGCCAATACAATTACAATAAAAAAGAGGGATTTGAGCTTTATCTAAGTGTTCAAATGCTGCTAATTCCTACCCAGAAAGACGTTTAACGCATGTCAGTGGATAGTTCAGCATCTACATACAACAATCTGAACAAAATGTTACCCAAAAAGATATACTTTTCCCCGCTGAAAGACTTTGCAGTCTGAGCAGTGGGGTGGAGAAAGCAGTCAGAGATAATCTATTTTAATACAAGCAAGAATGTTTGAGGTTGTTAAGTAAAAAATAAATCCTTTAATGTTGTGAAAAACTAATAAATATGACACATTGTCATAATATTTGAACTTTCCTATTCCTTTATCCTAATGCGATTCAATAAAGACAAGGAAAATTATTATTCTAAAGGACAAGAAATCAGTTTAACAGTGCACAGCTTCATGGTGTGTGTCTAGATTGACTATGTCTTGCATTTGGTTGCTAATAAGATATACATGCATCCTGGTGATAGTGATAGTCTACTTTTAATGCCTAGGCCATTCTTAACCTTTATTTACATGATAAAAATGAATATGATTTGAAGCTGTTTTAAATTGTTAGTCACTATGTTACTAAGTACAGTGTACTTGCTCAGTTTATCAAGTGAATTTCTGTTGACTTTCAGCTGGATGTTGTGTAATCGTACAGACGGAATGCCTCGTGGAGACTTCAACATATATTTTGCCAGCAGCAGACGAGGATACGTCAGAGCTGAGGAGTATGTGTATCTATTTTATTTCAGGAATCAACACTTTGGTTGTACTGTAGAACTTTTTGTATTCTGATATAGGTCTTCCTTATATGAGTCTATTGTATATACCTATATTGTGGTGAATACTATAAAATTGATATCCCAAAGTAATAGATAAAGCCATAAACTAAAAAAATATTCTATATCTCTATATGTGAATTGTGTTGTGCACCACAGGGCAGTGGGAATAGTTCTGCTGGTGGTCATCCTGGCAGCTCTCCTCATCCTGGGCTGTTGGTACTTCAAGAAGAGGAGTGGCTACAAAATAATGAGGGTAAGACCATCATACTGCATTGAATGAAGTATTAACCTTAACATTTTATACTTAAAGTAAAGATTTATATGTGTTATTATAACTAGTAAAAAAATTATACATGCTATAAAGTGATTTCCACACTTCATTTGATGGGCCAATCAATTGATATGTCTTAATCTGATTTATAACGTCTTCCAAAGATCCTCTTTCCTTTTTGAATATTTTTACTCTGCTTTCCCCCAATTAATCACCTTGTCCTCCTTTCTTGCTGTTTTCCCACAATTCCTCACACATCTTTTTCTCCTCTGCAGAACCCTAGATCCAGGTCACCAGATTACACAGGAGGCCAGTACTCAGAGGCAGGACCTTCAGCAGATAACAAGATGGCTCTAACTGACTTCGGCAGCTTCCGACATGTGGTGAGGGACAGGCAGTTACCCCATAACTGACTTTATACTATATTATATATATATATAAGTATTTCTAATGTCAGGAAAAATATCAATAACAAAAAAATAAACAGCTGGATACATAGGAAGTAAAATTTGTATTTTATTTGCCTAAAATTATATCTATCATTTTTAATACATCACCAAACAACAGTTAAATAGTGGGCAGACTTAAACTCTGTGCAACCTAAAGTCCACGACAGAGGGTTCTTGTTTATTGTGAAGACTCAGTGTAGAGCATGTGAACCTGATGCAATGGATGCCTGAAGGAAAGATTACTGTGTCACCAGACTAGGGGTAGGTATTAAAAATGTTTCATCCCCAATGGAGATAAGTGTATCCATGTGTGCGGGGGAAAAAGAAAGGAAGGGGATCAGATCATATGAGTTAAAGTTGCAAAAGCACAATGTCCTTTAACAATTCCCATCTTTTTTTGCTGCAGTAGTTACCAGAGTTCTAAAAGAGAAAAGAGCCTTTTAACCATGCTGGACCTACTGTTGAGTCCATCGATACAAAGACCAAAATTGTTTAAACCCACAGAGTGCCTTAAGTTTCCAGATATGTTGAATTCCATGTGTGTAAAATGTTGCATTTGATGTAATGATGTAGGCATAAAAAAAGGCAACATCGGTTTGAATATTCAATATTGTATAAACATAATCAGTAATTTCATTGGGATGTATTTGTTCCACTCTTCTCCAGGTTCCTAATGCTCCTCCAGCCTATGAAAAGGTTTCCTCAGGGCAGCTGCCTCCTCCCTATTCCCCCTAAAGGACTTCTGTAGAAGACGGACAGATGTCTGAAGAAAGAAAAATACTGGAGAACAAACTCTAGACTTCATCTGTTGGCTGATGATATATAATCTGATGTCATTGTCATTATGATTCCTTATGCTTTGTAGCTAAATATACCAAAAGGTGTAAGAATTATATCCCTCACTTTGTAAAATGATTCACATGAATGAACACAATGTATATACTGTAGGTTGTTTCAATAAACAAAAAATGATGATATAAGGAAGCAGCTAAAACACATTTGTTGAGGACAGCCACATTGTTTATTTCCATGCAGTAATGTCCACATTTGTTCAATGAAAATGTACCTAGTAAATATTTTTGGAAAATCTATATGGTAAAAATAAATAAATGTGACTTCAAACCATTTTATATGGGCTCAAACATGTAGTACAAATTTACCTATTAGTTTATTTATATTTCTAAAAAGTAAAATGTAGTTTTCAAACAGTTACTAGTGGAAACAGTGGACAATGTGACAGAATCTGGATACAGACAGCTATATTGTTCAAACTGACAGATAAAGTAGAGCAAGTTGTACCAGTGAATAGTATCCCAATTATTACTTCTTGAAGCAGTATCTAATGGCATTGAAAAGTATTACAAAAGCTTGAGTTGAAATTAATTTTATCTACCCTCCCATTCTACTTACTTGTTATAACAGTTGTCATTACTGGCCATGAAGTAAAAAAAGGAAAGTCAAGAGTCTATAACATTCATCTGAGGGCAACCTCAACTGTTTTCACTTTAGAAAACCATCACAGTATACATTTCCAGTATGTCTTATTGAGCATACAGTTTACCTATAAGATGATCTAACCAGAGGGTGTAACCTACTGTATCCTAAATGTAAGTTACAATTCAAACAACAGCAGGAAAGCAGTTCTTTAACTAACCCCAGGATTACTACAAGCAATGGATACGAGTCCTGCAAAAACCAAGCAGATGAAAAATGGTGTCCTCCCAGAGCTGGCACAGTTTCAGTTAATTGGTGCACTTTCTGTCTGCCTGTGAAGGCTGTAAAGAGGAATCATGTGTGTGTAGTGCTCCAGTGGAACTATTGGGGGAAACCACCAGTGCATCCAGTGGTTTGGGGTAGGCAGTCATCTCTGCTGGATTGACCTGGCACTGTACTGTGTTCAAAACAGCGCCATCAGGACTAATAAGTAGCTTGGATGCTACATTGGTATGCATACCTAGGGATGAGTGCTTTCCAAGTGCTTGATTGGTCTGAATGACAGGTCGGTGGATGGTGTTGTTTGTCTTCAGTGATGTAATTGGTTGAGCTTGAGTGATTATTATAGTGCTGCTGGATGAAAGTGCGGTCACCACAGGTGCTGTTTCAAAGGTGTTGACAGTGCTTCCGATTGGTGGAACCGTAGCAATGGGCAGCGTCTGCATCCTAGACACTACACTTACAATTGGTGGGACAGCCACTGTTGGCAATACTTGTGTCTGCGTGCCAGCAATTACTGGTTGCATGACTGCAGGCACCATTTTTTTTATTGATGTGTTGCCTAGTCCTGTATGCATTAAAGCCTGTGACAGAGCAGCAGAGGGTGCTGCAATTCCAACTGCTGTCTGCTGGGGCTGTATGCCTTGGCCCGGAGTTACCACTGAAACCACCTGCTGGGCAGGAAGAGAAGAATGCAAAGCTGGTGTGCCTACTACCACAGGAGCTGCAGCTGAGGAGAGGGGTGCGGGAACTGGTATGACAGAGCTGGGCAGGGCAACAGCTGTAGGGCTGGGTAAAACAGGCAAGGATGATAGAGGTGCTGACAATCTGGACAAGGGTGGCGCTACTGCAGGTGAAATGGTCGATGAACATTCAGCTCGCGTGGGTGCACAAGCAGCTAACCTGATTGAAGCGAAGGCTGAGGCAAGAGCAGGGGCACTGGTTACCACTGGGGAAACTAGGGCTGGTACACTGCCTAACCTTGGCGAGGATGAGACCAGAGTGGGTGTACCTACAGGAGGTGATGCAAAGTTACCAGCCTGTGCAGCTGGTAACCTAGGCAGAGCAGACACCACATTTGTTTTACTGGGTAACAACGTTGAGCCCAGGACAGGTGTTCCTGTTAGTCGGACTGGAGTGACATTGGGAGTAGTTGCTAGCAATGATGGACCAGCAGCAGGTGTGCATGCTACAAAAGAAGAACATACGGCTGGCACACCAGGCAGCCTGGCTGGAGATTGGGGTAAAACTGGTGCTCGAGGGGCTACAGTGACATGGCTTGCACCTTGGGGAGGTACTGATGCTCCAGTGCTGGTAGCACTGGCAGTAGGCACTTGTTGTGGTGCAGGGCTAGAGATTATAAGGACGTGGCTGCCTGGACCCAAACCCTGGGGAGGGACAACAAAACGTGCATTGTTAAGGAGGATCTGTGTGCCAGCAGCAAGGGGCGTAGAGGTGTTGATGACTATTCTCTGCTGGATTGTGCCAGTTGCAGAGGTGGTGAATGGGGTACTGATGGTTGTTGCAGAGGAGATGGGTGTTTGGGTTTTATTGAGAGCCAGTTGAGAAGAAGATAAGAAGGAAGTGGTTTCTTCACCACTGCCACTTTGGATATTTGAAGGCTGACAGACAAGAGTGGGTATGGAGGTTTGGCTACTCTGCAAGGTAGTGGTTACCTGAGCAGGAGCGTTACTGGACAGCATACTTGTGGGCATACCAAGGTCCTTCTTGATCATGATTCCTGCAGGTAAAGTGTCAGCAGTAGATGTGGATGAGTCTGGTTTGGAGATCATGGTGAAGGAAGAGATACCCTGGAGCTGCGAGTTGGTGGTCAGAGAAGCATGTGAGGCAAGCTGGGCAGAACAGCTTGTGATGGTATTTGAACTTGTGACTGGGACCAGTAAAGTGGTGGTGGCTGTCGGACAGCCTGTATCTGAGACAGACACTGGTGTGCTCTTGGAAGGAGAATGTGACAGGGCACCAATGGTCTGTCCAATGGTTGTTGTCTTCCCTGACAACTGGATTTGAACCCCTGGAGACACATAATAAAGATATTTTATTCAATAGCTCAACATTGATAATGGGGCTGTATTCAGGGTATAAGTATTACTGCTTTAATACAATATTTAAACTACTCAATACTGCAGTATCTAAAAAACAGCTTCACATTACTCCAAATACATTATGAAGTCTACATGTACAAATAAATAACGTACAGACTGAATCAAACATAAGATACAGCAGACATCATGAGAATACTAGAAAAACAACACATCAAACAAACCCACCTGAGGGCAGAGTGATGTTCTTGACCTTGGACAATGCTTCTGAGTTGACACCGTCAACAGGTTGGCCTGGGCTTAATCCCATTTTTAGAGTCTGACTTGATAATGAAGTGGTCAGAAGCTGTCCACTAGCCCCTGTTGCTATTGTCTGCTTTGGAATGCTTCCCACAGAGGTGGTGGATGATGTCATTGTGGCCTGGCTGATAAACATTACTCTTGAACTAGGAAGTGATTTTGTGGAAGAGGGTGTACCTTTTGATAAGGCTACATTTGAGGCGGAGGAAGAAGAGGGAGTAACTAGGATGAATTTAGTAACTTGGGATCTCTCATCTGTACTGGCCCGTTTCACACCAGTCTTGCTGATGAACTCTGGTTGGGGAACACCAGAACTACTCAGTGATGGGACAACAACAGTGTTTTTTACTAAAGAAGCTTGAAAATGAGAACCAGCAACAGCCGTCTGTGCTAACTGGCCAATCTTTGTTGCAACTGTAGAACCAGCTGAGGAGTTGGAGCCTTGACTTAAAGCAACAGTAGTGCCTGCAGTCTGGCTTCCTGGGCCTGTAACGGGAATGCTACCAGTTACTGCAGTGAGCTTGGGAGTTGTGACAGTGGAAGGAGACTTTAATACTGATGGAACCTGCTTCTGAGGTTGGGCCACTGAGATACTTGTCACTGTTGGGATGGTGCAAGGGGAAGTCTGAGAGGGAGCAGAAGGAGAAAGAGTCTGTGACGTCTTGGATACGAGGAAGGCTTTAAACTGAGGTGAGATGGTGATGACTGGACTGGTGGGCAAAGAACCAAGTGCATTCTGGTCTGAGGATGTCTGGACTTTGACAATGCCTGTGTTACCTCCTCTAGTTGTTACCAGGATGGACTGTGAGTCACGGATACACACAGTCTTAAGCTCCTGTTTATGGTCTGGAGATTTAATAGGCTCAGTAGAAACTGCACTAGAAGAAGTAATGATGGGTGAGGGGTTTGGCGTGACACCTTGTGATGTGCTAGCTTGGGGACTGCAGATTTGTGCCCCCTTGAATCCTGCTGTGTTTAGGGCCCCCTGTTGCTGACGAGGGGAAACAGAAGGAGAAGGGGTCCTCACTGTCCTGGCATCTTTTAGGGGAGCCACTTGCTGAACAGGGATTCTGTTTTCGGGAGTGGTGAACCCAGGCACATTGGTGGACATACATAAGGGGCTGGCCACTTTAGAAACTGGGACCTGAATGCCCTTAGACTGCTGTTGATGTAAAGAAGACACCTTTTCTTCAGTTTTGTGAATGAGAAGGTTAGAAGGTAGAATCACCACTTGCTGCATGATCTTCTCCCCAGTGTTCTGGTCCACAACACGATGAACAGAGATCTTGACTGGGCTGCTGCTATCTTTCCTTACAAGGTGACCCAGCCTCTCAGGTATCTTATACACCACATGGACAGGATTTTTTGGTACAGTCTGGATGGGTTTGGCCTGTGGTGACTTAGGAAGAGCTGCCGCAGTCACTGTGGCCATTCCTGGCTGTCTTAGTACTTTAGTCTGTTGAAGTCCTTGTGCCTGCATTTGTTGTGAGTTCTGCTGGGAACTGGATGGAGAACTTTGTGCTTTTGAAAGTTTTGCGGTAGTCAATGCAGAAGTAGGCAGAGAGACCAAAGACCTTTTGCTCTGTCTATCTACATTGTTGACCCCTGGGTAATCAGCAGGTCTTTTCATTAAGGTCACTTTGTTTCCCACACTCTTAGCAAGCAGGGTGGGGATGGGCGTGTAGCCCTTAGGTAGTCCAGTGGTGGAGTGGAGGATGGGGGGTCTGGGTGACAGTGAAGCCTGGGCTGGCACCCTTGTTCCCCACGCCGAGTTTGAATCCCTGGATTGATTTGACGGGGTCAGTTCAGATCTAAACTGCAGCCCAGAGTCAGGGATAGAAGTAATGTTACTGTGTCCAGTCTGAACTCTTGGCAGCAGACTGATATCTTTCTCTGTGCTGGCGAAAGGGTGTTTTAGGTAGTTGGGTGGTACGTAGGTCAGCATTTTTTCTCCAGCAGACTCAGCCATAAACTCCCTGGTCCTTGCTGAGAACATAATAGAGATGTCTATTAGGGATGCAGTAATCAATTAGCCATCTATACAGGTTGAACAGACAGGTAGTGACATTCATTTCAATTCTTCTAGGACAGTTAAATAAGGACCAGGAAAACACAATTTAAATCTTTATCATTACATTACAGTAACGAATATAAGATTCTAGTTGAATTACTTTACCTCCACTCCAAAGACCTCTGGGAACCATATGTTCCAGGTCTTCCTCTTCTGATCTTCTATAATGATCCGAGAGTGAACACACCTCCTTCCCCAAACCCCTCTCTTCATCATCATCATCATCATCATCATCAGATGATGATGATGAAATACACTCCTCACGCACAAAGTTATTGTACTCGGGGTGCTTCTTGAAATCATCAAATTCCTTCTTTAAACGAAGCCTGATGTAGGAGAAAACAATACAGCAAGGATTTGTCTCTAGTCCAGCAATGGTGATATTATATCAAAAAGGATTTATGAAGGTTTGATCCAATTATCAAAATGTCAAATGAGTTGTACCTGTTCCTTTGGAAGGCCTTAACAAGTTTGGGTTCCCAGGGTGAAAGCTCATTCAGTAGTCTGATTAGAGTGCTGTGGAGGTCTTTTACTGCTTCTCTCCTATAATACCACCGACCCTGTCAGTTCAAACATGTCAAGGAAACCTTAGTCAAGTCACAGTACTTTGAGAACACTGTATTAAATTGTAATACAAAATTGTACCAAATACAGAAGGCTTTGGAGCATGTGAGAAAATCCTCTTGATAGAATTATGATTGTCACCTACCAATCTCTTTTTGGTGCTCTCCAGGTCATCAAGCTCATCTTCTGTCTTACTGATCAGCTCTCGCAACTCCTCAAGACTGGTGCATACCAACTACAGATGAGAAAATAACAGATCAAGTAAGAAAATCTTAATAAAGTAAGAGAGACAAGAAAAAAACAGGGGCAGAAGAATGGTGAGGCTTAAATCAAGACGATAAAATAGTTATTATTAATTTTTTTTTTTTTTTAATGATCAATGACTCAATTAATACAGTATTAAAAATACACTGCTGAAGAAATAAGAGTGTATTTTTTAGCATTAGTATGACTACCTTAAATGATGGCTCAACTGGAGGTTCATCTTTAATTTTCTTTGACGATTCAAACTTTTTTCCTGTCAACAACATAACAGATACAGTCATTGAACCAACAAGTTGTTCTTGAAAAAAAATAAACTGAATAATACAGAAAATATCCCATACGGTACTGTGGTTATAAACACACAGTTACTAAGGAGCTTTTCTCACCTGTTTTATGTTTTTTCTTCTTGTCTTTTCTTTTGATTGTTGTGGCAACTCTCCGCACTGCAGACTTGGCATCCTCAGCTGGGGACAGCCTCATCCTGTCCACGTGCTGCAACTGCTTATGCTCTCCTTTCACCCTCAGCAGCTGTTCCCTCCCTCGCTTTTTCTTTCGCTTTTTTTTTTTTGTCCAGATTTTGTCATTCACCCTCTCTTCACTTGAGTTTTGAGCACTCTCAGAAGACAACTGTGTTGTTAGCCCTGATGTGCCACAGCAGCAGTCGTGCTCCTCAGATTTAACACTAATAGTTTTGCTTTTACAACACTCAAAACAGGAAGATCTTGTGTGTCCCTGACTGGGACTTTTTCCCTCCATTTTGAGCCCCACCGGTTTGGTTGGGGAGGGTAGATTCACTAAGCGAGCAGGTGACCTGCCTGTGTAGCTGTGCTCCCCTACACTCAGACAGGGCTCCTGTGTCTCTGCTTTAATGGTGCGCATTGAGCCCAATGAAAAGCCCTGCTCCTGTTTTAATGTGAGTCGCTTGGATTGATGCTCCAACTCTACAGTCTTTTCCTTCAAATTCATATCCACACCCCCTCCTCCAATAGGACTAGTGTGTGAAAGGGATAAAGAGTTAGTGTGTATTTTTAAGTCCGAGTCGTCACAGTAGTCTCCATCAGAGGATCCTGATTCAGACCCCTCCTCCTTCTTCAGTGACCACAATTTAAACCTTTTTTTATCTTCCTCTCCATCCCCATTTTCCCCTTTGAAAACCCCAAGTGTCTCTGCTCTCCCATTTCCAAAATCATCAGACTCTCCTGTGTCCATGGATCCTCCGTAACACCCCCTGTCACTTTTAACCCCCTCATCCTTGATTCCATCCGACTCTTCACCCTCTGTCCCTGGCTCTATTTCAACCCTTTTGACCCATACAAAAGGTAAAGGGAAAGCTGGGGGTGTGCTTGGGCTCTGGCAGTAGATCCTCAGGTCTGCCCCACAGAAATGTGGGAAATGTATATAGGCATTCTCCTTGCTGTCATAGCCCAAAATAGACTCCCTACATTCATGGATGGGCTGGGACAGTAGAGCATCCTGCACATCTTTCTGTGTCTCATACACATGATCACACAGCCCCTTCAGAAGCCATAGTCGCTGGCAGAAGGGCAGCAAGTGAAAGGGTTTCTCCTCCAAAGGACTCACCTCTCCAAGGGTGCTGAAAAACTGGTGACAGAGTCCCAGCTGCTCAGCCCGACCTGGCTGATCATGGGAGGAACCAACAGCTCGATACCAGCCCATGACCCGCTGCCTGAGCTCTGACTCCCAGCGGCGGTAAGGTAGGGCAGGCCGGCGATGTAGAGTGGCCCTTCGCTGGGGTGGGGACAATAGGGAAGACATGATTTTGGACAGCAGGAGGCTGCAGCGGGGCATCAGCAAACAACGCTCCAGCTCAAAAAACACAATCTCTGGGAGGTTAAGGGCAGTCTGAGCCAGGCAGAGGAAGTGCCCTATAGCAGGGAGTTCCCAAAGTGTGTCCACAGTGTGGGGGGAAGCTTGGGACAGCAAAGTCTGCTCCCACTCTTCCACCTCTTTGGCTGACATTTCCTCTGCCTCTTTCTTCTCAAGCTCACGTTGTCTGGAAAGTCAGAAAACATACATAGATTGTTGGCAGGTTTACTTTTGCACCAAATTTTAACAAATTTATTGTAGTATTATACCCAATTAAAAAATCAACTTACATCAGAAACTTTTAATCTTTTCTCTCAAATATTCACTCACCTCTTCTCGTCCTTGGCCCTCTGTTGCTCTTCCAGCCGTAGTGCCTGGACCATGATAGATTCATGACCACCAACAGTGATGGTAGCCAGGCTACGAGGAGCCAGTCTCCTCCTTGAGGAGGTGCCCCCTGAAACCCGTTCCTCCTCTGCACCAAAGCGCCCTTTAGAAGTCACTGCCAAGGTTGTCTTCTCTCGCAGCGTCCTAGTTTGACAGGCAGAGGAACACTGATGTATCAATATGATTACACTTGCTTGATGGTAACTTGGAAGTAAACAGACAGTATATGCAACTGATGTAATCCAACAGCCAAACAATTGATCAAAACGCATAATTTTTTTTTTTTTACTTGTGGCTATTTTAAAAACATGTAACCGAGTAAATTTTTGATCAATAATATGATGATTGCGAGATCATAGTATGCTGCTCAGACTCCCATTCTCTCATTAATAATAGTAAATATATTATGCCCAGCAACATTAACTTATGATGCACCCTTTGGGCCAGGTGTATAATGGTTTTGAACATTTGCCAGCTAAAAAAAAAAAAGTGTAATTACATTATGATTACCTAGATAGCAACGTAAGCTTCTGCTCCAGCATGATTTCCAGCTTTTGAGCTTGTTTGGAGATCCAGTGGTCCACCCCGTGGTAGCGATAACAGTTCTCCAACATCAGCCTGAAGTCTGCAACAAACTCTGTTATGGTCTCATACTCTTGATTGATAAACTTCTCCTCCATCCTCCGCAAGCACATCGACTGCCTGAGCTGTGCCTGTCCCCAGCCCCGGACCCCTCCAATACCATGCTGGGCCTCCTGGTGGCCAATGGGATGGAGGAACGGGCTGGTGATCCCTTTGTGCTTGTCCAAGAGAAAGCCAGTGAATATCCTATAAGCTTGCTGGATCTCATAGTTCATATCCTCCTCAAAGCTATTGCTGTTGGTGGAAATGCAGACCTCAGGCAGAGAGAGGTCACTGTTAGAAAACTCTGACATGCCATCATTGCTCAGTGCAAGGTGGTCACCCTCAGCAGTAACATCTTCACTGTCACCAGGAGAGTGTAAGGATACTATAGTCTCAACTTCACAGGTGCCATTGCTGAGCCCACCCTCAGGTATGACCAGTTCAGTATCTTCAGTGCTGCTGCTCATCCATTTGGATTGTGAAGACATGATGTCGGAGCTGGGCTGCTGGGATGCTGGGTCTTGGTTGTGGAACAACGGTTGGCTGCAAGCTGCTGTGATTTGGTCTGTCATATCCTCCTGATCCATGGTGCAGGCACCTGAAATGGGTAACAGGTGTCACCTAAGATGAACTTTGACATTGCACACAACATTGCAACATTTTTGATGCAAGGGAAAACTAGACTGAGACAAATAAACTGTGCTTACCAAGCATTTATAATGCGAGGTCCACAAGAAATTACAGCAGAGAGATTATAAATTCATACCCAACATACCTAAGATAGCTAGGCTAAGTTTGCTGACATTATAATTCCTGTCATGGCAGGTGCTCACATATTTACAGTCACATGATGAATCACTGGAATGTTTACCTCGTGTGTCTGTGTCCAAATTAATACCAGTTGAACTTACTTTATCTCCCTGCTTGATTTTTGCAAACTTTTCCTTTTCCCTGGGTCAATGGCTAGCTAGCTTGAAGTTAGCTATTAGCAAGCTAGCTAACGGTAGCTAAAACAACAATAAGTAAACAAAGTTTGTTCTGCTTGCTCATAAAGAGATCTGCAGTCCACTCCCTTATCACGTCCTGTCTTCTGATCACGTGCAAAATAAGACCAAAACAAACAGACAAGAGGCAGAGCTTGGTTGGTTAAACAACATACCTCGACGTTTTCAGTGCGGCTCCAGACACGCACCAGGCAAGACCGCTTTTAGCAAGCTTAGCAGCCACGACAGCTTGCTTGCTAGGTTAGCTTGCTATTGTCTCCAATCTGGGGCCTGCAATTGCTGCGTTCGCTGTCCATAGTGAAAATTTTGTAGCAATTAAATGTCCAGCAGATAAAAAGTTATGCAGACATCTCATGTCGTCAACACACGGAGTCGTGTCAGTGACAGCAAGATGGCTAAAGGAGCATTAGACGAACTAACACTAGCTGATTGTCCGACAATGCATAACATGTCATTATCACTAGCCATCCAGCTAGGTTTGCAAGTTGACAGCTACTTTGTGACACGTAAAAATGGCTAGGTTCACTTTAGAGACAAACGTGCGCCATGTGTCAGATTTGTTCTGAACACTGTAGGGTTTACAAAAAGCTAGTAACCGACTACTCTGTCTGGCTTGCCTGAACACTCCTGTACCGTCCACTTCCACCCTGCGTGCGCCCGATGCATATGCGCGCAGCCTGACGTAGCTAGCTGGTCGCGTGTCACACCAAATTGTTATTTTGGTTTTGGTTTTGGAGCTAATGCCGACACACACTCACTTTACACTGTATTATTTACCCTTATTGTGATTGTGTCACCCTTTGTCACTTATAGAGGAGCATCCCGAGACAGCGGCCATTTGAAAAAATAGAAAAATTGCACATTATAGACAAGGCTACTGTGCACAGCAACGAATCAACAGACTGTAAACTCTCATTCATAACTTGAGCGCTAAGGTTTCATACACAGAAGACACAGTAGGAACTGCTCCAGTGTAAACTTCAGCATCACGCATGGGTCACTTTCAACCGCTAGATGTCGCTAGTCACTAATGTACAACAGACAGGGGAGCGTCTTGTATCTATGGTGGCCGCGCGGGTGGAGTGAAAAAGCTTTCATGTGCCCTTTGTTTAGACTCTCAGGTAACTCTTTAACTCAGGCTGTTTATCACATCCCCAAAAGCTCGACGACGTGGTTATTCTGGTTAAGGCTATTTTTGGCAGACGTTAATCAGGGAAAGAGAAACCTAAAGGGTAGATTTGGCCCGCTGTATGTAGGCCTACAGAAGCTGGTGTGGGTCGAGGCGGGGGATTAGAGTCGTTTGTCATCAGATTGATATGTTAAAAAAGTATCTCTCCATATATTTAGCACCCGTCATTGTTTTAATATAACTGCCATGTTTAAGTCACATGAGCAAAAGACAGAACATGCATCATCAGGAAAGCGAGCAGATGTATTATTCTCTATACTGACAGACTTGCCGGTGGCACATCGAGGAGGTCTCCAGCTGGGACAATTGTTAATTAAGCAATTATGCCACGAGAGGCATGTGCTTTACAGTGATTTTAGCTCAGCTAGGAGGTTTTGTCAGGCAAGGGGTTTTCAGTCCAGGCCGCCTTTTTAATAGCCTACACAATGAAAAATGTGCATTGCAGTGGTGTGCACAAATACTTTGAGGGAGGCCTATGATAGTGGTCTCTATTGGGAGGCTTTAACGGGCTTTTACTATATGTTTTGGGTAAAATAGATTTTGAGGCAATGTACTGGGAAAAAAGGTTTTGCTTTGCTATTTGGAATTTTATTGATTTGAAGTGTATTATAACTCAATAAAAATATATGGATTATCTCATGACAAAATGCTTAACCAAGTCACTCTATTTCATTAATATCAATTAATTAATGTAATGTAATTAATAATGATTAATATTCCTACATAAAATGTATAAAATGAAAGATTTTGTATACTCCTGTGTCCAGTTAACCCATACAAAAAGGAATTTTGCAAGAGAGAATTTAAAGAGCTTTACGTAAGGCAATGAAATACATGACAACATTTAAAACCACAATGAAAAGGGCAAAAAAATAAATTAAAGTAGAAAATTTGGTACAAATAGATACAAAAATAAACGACCGGAAAAACAGTGATAGTGCAGTTGCCATTTACCATATTACCATGTAATATGCAAGCATAGGAATACTGTACACAATGCACAGAGAGGGGGAGGAACAGGAGGTTAATAGAGGCCCAGTAGCTAATTTTGGCCCCGTGGCCCCAAGCAGGTTAATCCGAACCTTTGGTGGAAGAACAAAACGTAGCAATACAACGTCATACTCACTGCAAGTACAAACAATGCATTCAAAATCTTACCTAGGTAAAAGTATAGAGATATTATCCGTCAAAATGTATGTAAAGTAGGCTATCAACAGTAAAAGCACTCATTATGCAGCATTATGCAGCATTATTATTATATATTAGATATTAGCTTGAGCAATGATTTTCTCATATGTGAGCTCATATTTTGTATTTAAATGTGCAAAGTAACTGTCAGACGAATGTAGTGGTGTATAAAGTAGTAACATATTTTCCTCGGAAATCTAGTGGAGTAGAAGTATAAAGTAGCATAAAATGGAAATAAATAAGTGCATCAAAATGTACTTTCCACCACTTATGCGGTCATGCTAAATGCATGTAGTAGTGGGACCTGATTTTGGAAAAAAAGTTTACTCTATTGACCCTAACATATATAAAAAGGTCCCTATGTCTTGTCCCCAGACATATTATAAGAATATTAAGTGGTACCAATATAATAGTAGCCTAAAGGCCCTCAGACGTGCATGGCTCGGTATATATATATTTTTTTTTACATTGAAGGGAGAGCTGTGCCTTTAACTGCAAACTGTGCTCGCTTAAACGTTATTTCGCGAGATTTGCTTGGCGCCGCGACCTCATGTGAGACACCTCCTGCGTGAGCTAGTACTGTCCGACGTTACCTCTGCAGAGAAAAACGCAATGGAGCCCTGAACATTTCTAATTTCTATCTCATTTGAACACCTGGAAAACAATATTCGTATCAAAATAGCCTACTGCATTATCTGCTATTTATCCGAGGCGTAACAGGGCGGTGCAACGATGTGGATCCAGGTTCGTACTATAGACGGGAAGGAGACGCGAACCGTTGAGGATCTTTCTAGATTGACCAAAATTGAGTCTTTAAGGTTGAAAATACAGGACATCTTCAGTGTAAGCCCACAACAGCAGCGCCTCTTCTACCGAGGGAAGCAGGTAAACGTAATTTTTGTGTCACCCCGTCATGCAACAGTCGGTTTGATGCTTTGGCAGGGTTTGGTGCTGGTGGGGAGTGAGTGGTCCTCTGGTGTTGTAGCCGTTTCGGACCCATGCGAGCTTCCTGTTTTGATAGGAATTCGCCAATAGTTCTTGCGCAAGATCCCGGGGTACGCGGTGTGCCAGCCCCTGAGAAAAACGACGATATTACATGGATGTGTGGTTCTATTATGGGGGGCATATTACATTGTTTGGGTTGGCGCTGAGGAGACCCGCATGCAACAAATGTCTCACCGTCGTAGACATGTTTGTTTACATTGCCGCGCGAGAGACAACATCGCCCTCTGTTTTTCCACATGTAGACCAAAGTAGTGCAATGCAAACAGCCGCATCTCTCACCGATGACCACTTGCTTAACTGAATTATAATAATAAGCTTGATTTAAACATGTAATAGCCAGTGTCCCTAACTATCTGTCTAATTGCGCATTTCTGCTTTGTGTTTGTAACACAGGAGCTCTCTAAACCGTATTGAACCAATTTGTTAGCCATCAGGCTTGTGCATGTGGTGTGTTATGATGATGTTAATGATCATTTGTGGGAAGAGGGGGCTCCACGTGCCCTGACATCTAAAAGCAAGTGTAGTTGTGTTTACAACCTGGCATCACTACGGTGTCCACGCTGTACAGTGAGGGCAGACAGTGCTGTCTCCTGTAAATAATAACACAGATTGAGATGTATGAGTGGCATGCTGCCTAGGCATGTTTTGTATTTAACCCAGGACTGTTTCCAAACATTAAGCCTTACTTCTGTACCATTTGATTTGTAAGGCAATGATTCAATATTAGTAATTGTTAAAATCGAACCATAATAACAATGTAATGTTTATGTCAGTAATGCAAAATCAATATAACACATCAAGCAAACGAATTGTATTATGTATTATCTCTCTATTTCACTTCACATTTAACTTCACCCAAATGAGGGAGATGGTAAACATTTTTTAGATATCTTTGCTGATTCTCTGCCACCAAAAATTCTATGTTGTTTGGGTTTACTACACCCTATACCTGTCTGATTACATCATTGACAAATTCTTCACATTAAGATATTCTCATTTAAGTGCGATAAGATTTTCTGTCACAACATGAGATGTCAAATATTTAAGAACAAATGCTGGTACTATATATATATATAAGATTTGTTCTTTGCAAAATACTAAAACAAATTAAATGGGATCATTATGAAGTTAACCCTTTAGCATGTGGTTTTCGATACTGCAAATAGTATACATTATTGTATTATGTAAAATATGTAATATTGATATAATTGCAATTCTGTGATCATTATTGTACTGCTTTTGTGCATATTGTCCACCCTAACTTTTTATTATATTGGATCATATTGCCAGAATTGACATGGTTTTCAGTCATAAATTATCATTGTTGTTACACTAGTGCTCTGGGGAAAAATATGTTTTGGCCAGTACTACAGTGTCACTTGCTTTGGGAGGAAACTAGTGCAAAAACCACAATAATTGTTCAAGACCAAGTTGAGACTAAAACAATATCTCTGGTTTTAAGGGTACGACCAGGCTGGAATATTTAGTCACTGTCCTGATGGGATGGCAATTCCACACACTGTTGATTCATGCTGTGTTAGAAATGATTGATGATTCATGTATTACCGGAAACCGATGTAAGTGTACCTTTTCTTTCTCCCACATAGTGATGGTAGCAAGTTTAAAGTTATTAAATGCCGGCAGTTAGGAAATACATTGGTATGAAAACTGTAAGCTGCCGTACTGACATGGACACGTGTGTGTGTGTGTCATGGCAGATGGTTGCATGCAGCGTGCAGCCTCAAAGCCTGTGGTTTACTTTTTTTATGATCTACCACACACACACACACACACACACACACACACACACACGCTCTTGTGTTGTAACTGCAACTGTTAAAGTAGTATGCAAACAATATTTGGGAAATGTATATCCTGCACCCTTAGGTGTAGTGCCTTTAATATGACAAGAGTTCAGTCTGATCAGAAGTCTGTATCATTCACTATTTATGTTCAGTTTGTTCAAATATGTGAACATTCAGTATATAAAATAATCAAAATATAACAGGAAGACTGACCCACCGTGTCTTAATGTGTATAATGTGTGAAGGGATAGTGAAAGCCTGCAGCTGTTGTTCTATCAGTAATAAGCAGAAGATGCTCACTGCTGGCAGAATGCTGGTGCCATGATTTATTTTGTATTTTAGCATAACATTGCAAAGCTGATATTAACACAGTGTGACTCAGCCAGGCAGATAAGCCCCCAGGAAGCGAACAGCCTACATGATGTGTTGATCTCACATTGTTTACATTTAGTCACACTTTCCTTCATTCATATGTGTCAGGCAGTATTATATGCCAAGAAACTCCTTTATAAATGGGTTTCTGCATTTTCAAGTTGTCCAACCTACTTCCTGTTGTGTAATTAAATGATAATGAAGTCTGTGACAGTTGTCTCAGTAACATTAAATTCTGAGTCAAACAGGTAACAATGGGTTGATTTTCTTCTCTGTGTGCCTTATACTTCAGAATGGAGATTAAAAAACAATTCAAGAACAGTTTGGAATAATCAATGAGAAATTTTAATGCATAGAATGCTGTTGTATGTAGGCTACATATTTTTTTTTTTGTCAGAAACAATGGTTTACTTGGCGAATCTATGAAAATATATTAGAGAGATATTGTGTTACAGCTTTTGCACCAGTGCCTTTGGATGCATTTTCCACATTTTTACAAGTAAACTAATTTCTTTGTTCTGAGCAATTTTCCCAAAAATGCCATGGTGACAAAGCACAAAGCAAGAATTCCATCAACAGTAGTAGCTACGATGTAGTTAATTTGCTTTATTAACAATTCATTAGCTGTTATGCTAGAGTTGTCATGGACTTTCGGAGCTGTGATTGTAAGGCTAGGCCCGTGTAAATACAGTGCTTCCTTCATTTCACTGGAAAATAAGTGGGGGTGATTAGGGGATTTCCATGTGTTAAGTAATGCAAGGAATGAGCCAGTGACATGCTGCGTACACTAGCTAGTGCCCTTACATGCTTGGAGTGGTGCCTGCGCTCTGTTAGGATTTAGACTTGTAGCAGAATAACTCAGTCTAATTCCTTTTCAAAATGGCGCCTTGTTTTTCCCTCCAGCTCACTGCGCACGCTGCCTCGTCAGTTAATAGTCATGCTTGCCCTTCAGTCGGAAGGGTCTCAAGCCAGCAGCCACACAACTTTGCCTCAGTGTTTTGTTTTGTTTTTAAGGGTTTTTCGATTTGCCTGTGTGCACTCCTCATTGTGTCTCTGTTTCACTTTGAACATCTCATGTCACTCACATTTCACGAGCAGACTCACACACACACACACCTTTCACTGTCCTTGCAGCCTTTCTGCTCAACGAACGCCCACACTCACTTTTGCAGTAGACTTCTCATTTACTAATTAAAAAAAAAAGGTTTGGCCTGTTTATTAAGTGGTTTATAGCTCAGCTTGTATTGTGTCCGTGTGCATCAAATATAAGGCTGTTTACTTGTGTTTTTTTTCTACCGAGGCAGCAACATGTTTCATGTTTAAATAGTTGGGCTTTCGTCCACTGTTAGCTGTTGCCTATTGTTGGGCTTTAGGAAAGCATTATTGGCTTGCCCTCTTTCACACAGACAGTTGCTGTGACCTAGATATTGTAACAGTTTGATTATACTTGCGTTGATGTTGTGGCCCCTCAATTGATGGCTTTTCTTTGGGTATTGCTAAGCTGTAGAATTTCATAGAGAATTTCAGGGGAAGCAGAGTTGGCTGCAACCATGCATGTAGACAGTCACACCCTTCTTCGACAGATAGGCTGGACAAAGAGCAAAGACAAAGGGAGGCACTAAACCTAGACTGCAACTGCATGCTTTCTAACACTCCCACATGTTTTCATAGTTTTTCCACTCCTTCTCATAGTAGCTTTAGCTTGCTTAGTGGTCAAATGTCTAACCTGTAAACTGTCAGCTCTTACACCTGCATTGTGAATAGCAGGGTTTCCCTACTGTTGTTTATCTGAGATTACCAGAAGACTTATACCGCTAATTGTCTTGTGTTTCTTGCGATGGTACATGCATAATGGTACGTTTGCAGTTAATAAACGTATAAAGGTTAAAAGCACAACCTGTGAAATATAAACAAAAGGGTCTTCTCATAACCAAATTCTCAACACAGGTTTGCAACCTGTTATCATGGGTTAGTCTGTCAGTATCAATAGACAAACTAACACTACACAGCACTTCAATGTACAGTATGTTAGTAATGTTTTCTGATAATGATAAATGGCTGTTTACATCAGTGGTTTGTTAACGCAGTAAGTATTTTCAATGTTGTGAAACAAAAAAAAAAAGAAAAAGATTTTCATCTGCATGCTAAACTCAGTAATTTTCAAATTTCGTGGTTAAAGAAGACTGGACTTATAACTCGAAATCATTTAGTAATTGAATCATGGTCACATTTAAATTAAGCCTGCAAACCCATGCTTACAGTAAATGGCACTTATACTCACTATTTGGTTCCACTTTCTCCCTTTGTAGTGACAAAGTGTCACACAATTAATTTCATACATACATAAAACAGGTGGAAATGCTGTGAACTGAGTATGTATAGACTCCTTTCATAGCACTTTAGAAGAGTGGTAGAGCCCAAGAAAGCTTGGATATATTTTGAAAAACATTGCTTGATGCGATTAAAGGAAGTTGCCCAAACTGGCTGAAAAGTAATTTCACTATTTAACAAATTTGGGCAAGATGTCAAATTGACAAAAGTGAACTCTGCTGCCTCAGCACAGTTAAAAATGCTCCCTTTTGTACATTTTGTAATGAAAAGAGCTGCAAATGGAAGTAAAAAGACAAGTTTTGTCACCTTTCCAGGTAATTCTATGTTAATTAACGGTGGACAATTTTTGTAAAAGATTGAATGACTGTGGGCCGAATGAAGGATAAAAGATCAAATATGGAAGCTTGGTAGATGGCAACACACAGACACACCCCATGCCATTGTTTTTGGAAACTTGACCTATTTTGCTCAGCTCTTTGCTAAGATGGCCTGTGGGCGGAGACAAGGGTGAAGAAGAAACCGTGCAAGAGTAAGGGGTTTGGACGGCCTGTCTGAGCAAAAGAGGCTAAATTCTGCTCGGCTATGAAATCTCTCCACCACCAGCGTGGGTCTGACTTGGGTTTCACACCTTTAAACCTCCTCTTAGAACTAGTAGGCACTGATATTAAATGGGCCACCATGATTTCCTAGTCTTAGTAATTTGGTTCTACCTTTACTTTTAATGGTTTAATGTAGCTGTTCTATCATTGTTATGCAGGCATAGATACTAAGTAGGTTTTGCTTAGTAACTTTGGTTTCAGAATGGTTTCTGCATTAAGAGCTTTTAAAGGATTACAATAAGATACTGCGTGACAGCATGTTGGCACA
This sequence comes from Maccullochella peelii, assembly GCA_002120245.1. Taxonomy (NCBI): domain Eukaryota; kingdom Metazoa; phylum Chordata; class Actinopteri; order Centrarchiformes; family Percichthyidae; genus Maccullochella; species Maccullochella peelii. The sequence continues at coordinate 22,367 of LKNJ01000911.1, forward strand.
ATAATGAAACGTAACTCCAAATCTCTCCCCACCTGCAGTTTCTGCTTTATATTAGGTATTATTGGCTATAGATTTATCATTATATGAACAGATATGTTCCATCACTGATTAGCAGATATAGAATAATATGCAGTATGAGGTAAAATCTGACAACATTTATCTCTACATGTTCAGTATGTTTTTACAGTATCTCAGCATCCACTGGTCCTTCTCTCGATGTTCTTTCTGACATTGTACTTTGGTGCTTTTGGTAAGAGATAAGTCTTTGAGAGACTGCCTGTCGAAATTCAACCGAGAAATTAGCCTTGCGGAGAGGTGTTAATTTTATTCCACTCAACAATGTGATACAGACGTACACATGCAAGCGCGCACACACACACACACACCCCGTTGCCGTGCCAAGGATTTCTGACTCTGATTTTTTGAGAAATCTTCAAGCCAAGTGTCTCTGGTTTGTCTAAAGCTTTGTTATGATGTGTACTCGGGACTGAAGTGTCTCTCTGGAACACTGAACAACATTTCACTGAGTCACATGAAGATGTGTTTTTTTATTATTCTGCATTATTTATGATGAAGGAGAAAATGTCATATCCTCGATGATGTTATTCGTCCTACATGCTAGAGAGAGTAAACATGCCAATAATTCTATCAAAGAGATCTTGACCTCAGTGAAGCATTTCTCTAACATTGGCTGTTTAGATGGTGGTTCTTTTGTTTTAAGGATTCTTCAGCTGGTTATTACTGATTTCAGGGCTGTAACACCTCACAGTGAGAGGCTGATCACACAATGAAGTCGCTGTGGAAAGCCGGTATAGCTTAGATATCATTTATGAGGTTTGGTGCGGTGCATGAAATTCTACAGTCTGCATAATTCTCCGTCCATCTACCCAGTACTTCTCAACAGTGAGGCTGTCTGCTGCAGGTCCTACCAGCAATCTTATTGTCTGTGTAGGATGTTTTCTGTTAGTGTTTGTTTGCCTTTCTTTTCTTAATGCAGTATCAAGTAGCACAAGGCAGAGGGGGATAGACAATTACTGAGACTAAATTGAAGACCGAGTTTAGGCAGGGAGACAGACAAAGAAATGCTGAGATAGACTACCACAGAAAGACAGACAGACAGACAGGTGAGTATAGCAACCACTGTATGGCTGTGTTTGCACCACTGCTCCTCTGATCTAAATTTCATGAGACTATTAAAAACAGGGAGGGATGGGGAAATTGCGCTTGCTCCCTCTACTGCTCTCCTGCTACGCCTCCGACCGCTCTCCTCCTCGCTGTCAAATAACGAAGAGGAGAAGGGGAGCGCGAGTGAGAGGGGCGGCCATGCTCGTTTCTCCAGTACAATGGGCTTGTGGGGTTGAGGGCTGAAATGAATAGCTGATGTCTGTAATGAGTTTGCGTGTCTGCTATAAGCTCCATTCCTACGGCAGTAGCTGTACTGTATACTTAACAGTAGATCGGTCGTGGTAGAAGAGCAAATATGGGTTTCTAATGGGCCCTCGTCGTTTTTTTCAAGAGCTTGTTTTTTGAGAGAACCATTTTCTGATGCCCATAAGCCGCGCTGATGGTGGTGGTGGTGGGTTGGTGTCGTCGACAGAGATTGTATACATGATTCAGGTTCATGGGGGTGGTGGTGAGGGGTGCTCTCTTTTGGTTGTCATAGCAACCCAGTCATTTCTTTCCCCCAGCTACATCTCCTATCACTTTAATTCATGCATCCATTTCTTTTATTTATTTTCTTTTATTTCTTGTAGAAAACTGGTGTGGGATATATGCAAGTGGAGCTGCAGTTTAACATCCATTTCTTTTGGGCTGGATATGTAAACGAATACAAACGTGTCTTAGAAGTAACAGCTTACCAGTCATAAGTGCCAATTGTTCTAAATGTTTTCCCCCCTTTATAAGAATTTAAAAAAGCTTTATCACTTCTGCAGTTCACTTTGATGTATAGTTATATGCATTTAATCACTAGCTAAACATTGGCTGATTTGAGAACAGAGAACAGATTTAAAGACATGTAGATGTATTGAAGTGCTGTGTGTGTATTTTTAATGTCCCCTATATGCTGTTGAGTGCAGCAACAATACATAGTTGTTTTCTCTCACCGTACCCAATGTTGTCTTCTGTCTTATGTGTTCTTTGTTTGTCCTTGACAAGCAGCCGAGTGTATTTGTCTGAGGGCACTCTGTGGCGCAGTGGTGTTCATTTCATATCACATGGATGTCTATTTGGAAAGAAATTTGGGACAAAATTTAATAAAGGATTTCTTTATGGACATTTGTGCAATTGTTCAAATACACCATCTTTGTGCAAGGTGATGCCTGGTAAAATAAGATACAATTATTGCTGCAACAACTAGTTGATAGAAAATTTGGTTATTTATCAAAAACTATATACATAAAAAAAGACATATTATAGTATACAAATGTATTTATTAGCTTTTTTATATCAATGTCAACTGAAAACATTTTGGGTTTATGCCATTTTGTGGACTAGATTAAGAAGTAAGAAATAATCAGTGGATTAATAAATAATGAAATAATTGTGTGTTGAAGCACTATATACAGTTATGGCTTTTTGCAATCTGTACATCTGTGCCTATTGATACATGTCAGTGGCTTTTTTATTTTTTATCTTTTTAGATGGAAGATGGCCAGACACTGTTTGACTATAATGTGGGTCTCAATGACATCGTCCAGCTGCTGATTCGCTCACAGACCGACTCTCCAGACAGCCCCGTCACCAAGGACTCCTCTGGTGTTGCCTGTAGTTCAGCTCCTCCCCCTGACTCCAGGTCAGAAAGCCACAACTCCCCAGCTCCTGCCTCCCCCGCTGCTATGGAAACCTCCACCAATATAGACAATGACAGCAGCAGCGTCACCACCAGCACTGTTAACGAAGCCAAGCCGGACCCCAGCGCTACCAGTAACTCAGCCAGTACCAAAAATGGGTTCAGGTCCTCCAGTCCGGCACGGGACACCCAGCCCCCCACATCCAGCAGAAACACACTAGCCGACCCGGGAATTGGAGTGTACAAGGTGAGGATGGGAGTGTAAAAATTTGGGACCTATTTGCAAGAAATGCCCTACATGCCAAGTTACTGCCAGAGAATCTTGGGCAGGGCACTCTTATTTGTTTGGATGTCAGATCAAATTATGAACCAAATGTATCTTATGCTCCACTGCTGTTGAAAACTCCAAACCACCTTGTACATATGAAGTCTGTGTAATTTCTGTATTACATGCTGAAAAAATAAGTTGTCAGTGGCGTAATTTAGTGTGCATGCTTTTGCAGACTAGGTTTTATACCTTAATGTGCCTTTCTAGATTTGTATTTAATACTACACACAAATAATAGGGCTATTTTGAACATAGCAAAAATAGTCAATGGACAAACATGACTATGATTTTAGTTTCCCTCATGCATGTGGTGATTACTGTTTTCTTCTAAGCAGTCCTCCGTTCCTTTCCCCACTGTCTTGTGCTGTAGCACGTCAGACTGCTTAGAATACAGTATTCCAGCCAAAGTGACCTAAGCTTGCTTGGATTTATGTGTGTCCTTGTGTGAGAGCGCACGTGTTGGTGCCAAATGTGTCCTTGCTCACTATTTAAGTGCTCTGTATATAGGTATAATACCCTGAATGCCTTTAATTTATAAAGACTAATGGCATGCACACAAGCATGTGGCTCACCTTGCCTGGGAGGCACATGCCAAACCACACATAAGAAACAGGTCTTTAGAACCCTGTCACTTACCAACTTACAGATTATAAATGGACTCCAGTCAAAACCCGTATGTTGGTGAGACCACTCTACTCTGCTGTGTTCTTGCTGGGCTTTGCTGGCTGGCTGACCTGTACGTCTGAGAATTATATGTGTGGGACTGGACTCTTTTTGATGCCAAAAGTCCAATCCAGCATGCAGGAAGATCAATACTGTAACTACGTAGAGGAGTTGTAAATTGTGCAACTTCATTGGCTATCCATGTTACATGCCTTTACAGGCTTTAAACATTCAGTACAGACTTGGTTTTCACAAAGGAACACATAGCAAAACAGTGCCATGGATGACATTTTTTTCAAGAATGCATCTCAAACATTTGTGCACACAAGAATTTGAAGAACATCATGAATCTCACTGGGACATTGAATGTTAAAGAAGAATGTTTTTTGCAAGTCATTTATTACAAATTGCCTATAACATATATTACTCACATTACTCTAGCATTTTAATGAGTTCCTCTTAAGTTCCGCTGGTAATAGTTCATGTGTGTAGTCTAACAAATCAATTTGCAGAGACTTGTAACTTGCGTGGTAATGTAGTTGGTAATCCACTCCCTCTTGGACTGTTGTGCTGTGAGATGTTACAGTAGAAATCGATACAAGGTTTCAGAGTAGTCTCCACTTCTATCAGCACCACATGCACAAATAACACAACTTTGAGGGGAAAAAAGAAACAATCTTGATTGTGATGGATTTGGAGTCTGAAAGTTGATTACAAAACAAGGGTAGGAAAAACATTTTTAAATATCTGATATTCTGTGTAATGCTTTCATTGAAGGTATATGATGTGTAGCAAATGGGCTAAAACATGACATGTTTCTTTAAACAACAGACAGATTTTTTTGTCTTTTTGTCTTCTCAGATTAACGAGCTGGTGGACTGCAGAGACGTCAGCATCGGCGCCTGGTTTGAAGCCTGCATCGAAAATGTGACTCGCGCTCCCAAAGGACAGATAACACCCACCAAGGGCAAGGTGGGCCGGCCCCCAAAAAGGACTAATGGAAAGCTGGATGCCGAGCAGGGACAGGCCCACGGCCAGGGCCAAACCACAGACAGTAACAGGAATAATGTTGTGTTAAGCTCTGAGAGTAATGGAGCCTCCACCTCTCAGACAGACTCTACAGCAGCTACAGAGACCAAGGAGAGAGAAGAGGATGTAATTTACCACATTAAATATGACGAGTAAGTGATGGCTCATTATGCTGGGGGAATTGATTTTGGTTGCAGTGATAACAAACACATCATCACACTTTTTAATAAAAGTGCACAGTGGAGATCTGAGTTTTGCATTTTGGCAGATGTGCGTGTATGTGTCAGTGCATCAGCGTTTTGGTCTGGTGGAAAAAAAATCATTCTAGATGGTAAAATGCTATTTGGGACTGGAATTCGCAGTGCTGTGCCTCAGATAGGATCGTGCGAATGTGTGCCTTCGTTTTACTGTGTTATAGCACCGCAGAAAATAGGGTTTCCTTCTTGCTAATTATGCCAGTGTTGAAAATGTATTTGCTCATGCTGCTGTTGTGTGGCACCCTAGATAAAAATGTCCACCAAACATAAATACATGGTGTGTGTGTGTGTGTGTGTGTGTGTGTGTGTGTGTGTGTGTGTGTGTGTGTGTGTATGGTACTAGTGGCTGCAAGCATCTGTAAGAGTGGTTCGGTGGATTGGGAATTGCAGCCTCTGCTTCCTCCTGGCAGTCCAGGGGATGGGGAGAGGGGGTTTGTGTAGTTGATGCTACAATTTGGACTCTATCTCTTGCGCTCTCCTTTTCCAGCAAATTCATTCAGAAGCCGACGTTTCCATGGTAACCTATGAGTTCTCAGGAGCATTACTTCTTTGCTTGCCTCCTTCAGCTTTGTCTGTAATTGCTGTGAACATGCCACCGGTGAGACATATCCTCCTTGCAGTGTCTATCGTAGTGTGCGCCTGGGCGTGTGTGTGTTTCTGTCGTGGGATGTTATGCCAGAGAAACTGTATCAATGGTTGTTAAGCAGTAAATGTGTGTTTTCTTTTAGGCAGACATCATTCCCACTTGACATTCCACAATCTCCCAAATACCTGGTATTCTGCTATTATATTTGTTGTTTCATTATTTGCAACGGGTCAGGAGTGTACCTGCAGGGACTATCCGATAATACACACCATTTTGGGTAGCTGATTTTTATTTAAATTTAATGGATTTAATTATTTATCTGTTTGTTTGTTTATTCAGATTATTGTTTTCGCCTCATATTCCTCATTTGCTTTATTCGATAGCCGACAGGGAAGCGAAAGGGAAATGACAACAAAGGACCCAGTTTTAAACCCAGCCAGGACGTCACAGTAATATGTGATTTGCGTCCTCACCAACTGAGTCACGAATACAACCCCAGTTTTGTGTGCTGTGTGCTGCTGAGAAGCCACGGCTACAAATGCAAAAGATCCTTGTTTTAAAGTTTTAGTGACGGCTTGTCCAATATACTCTTTTGCCTTCTACTAAATGCATAGTAACCCTCTCTGTCCTCAGCGCCATTCCAGGTTTCTTCCATCATTTTGTTTGCTAGAGAAAAGTAGAGGGAGGGTAAGATTGCTCTACCTTCTCACACACACACACACACACACACACACACACACACACACACCTTAAACACCTGCCTGCACAGTCTGAGAAAGAGAACCAGCCCTATGAAATGAACTGCCATGTTTTTGCATGAAGCTGTTCTGGGCAGCGTTTCTACAGAATGTAATGAGCCACAAAATCAAAGGGATATGTTGGAACAATCTCCTCTCTGCTGCTCCCAGGAACTGAGGTGGCGTGTGTGTGTGTGTGTGTGTGTGTGTGTGTGTGTATGTGTTGCTCCATAACAAGACTCTCAGATATAGTTTCATGGTTAAATCTTGGCTGAGCTCAGCATATGCTTAAGATTCTCTGTGGAGAGAGCAGCAAATATAGACATAGAATGGGGAAATATAATTTATGCTCATGTAGCTTTCAAGTAGACGGTTATATGCAAATTGAAATTGGCATCTTGTGTTTTTAATGGTGTCTCATAATGTTGTCATTTTAAGCACCTCAAAGCCAACAGGAACATTTTGCCCTATCACTCAACCCTTGTGCAACCACTTGACGAGTTTTCAGAATCTACATGTTGGCAGGGTTATTAAGATCATTGTCGCCCCCTGAGATCTTGGCCCCATGGAAGACAATTTAACATGTCACAATAGGAAAATAAAATTGATAATGGCTGAATTAAAGCTGGGGTAGGCAAAATCTGTGCACCTGTGAAAAACCTTCCGCCTCTCTCTCTGCTGCCTCCTATCACTCCACTAAGCCCCTCCCACCAAACCCACAACTTCGACCGGCAGCAGAAGGAATCGGTTCCCCTGCGAAACCCTATCCCTCGTAGGGCTCACTCTGCACGGCGTGAGCCTCACCGATACGTCGGTCACTCTCGCTGCGACTTGTATTTTCAAAGACGCCCCTCCAGCGCTTCGCAGCCGCAGAACAGAGCACCCCAGGCTTCAGAGGCAGCTGCAACGCCGTCCAGCAGCGGGATGAGAGGCTAGTACACCGCACACACGCCACCATCCCCCCTCAAAAGTTATTCCCCACTGTTTGTCATCATGCTTCTTTGCCACTCGTTGATACGAGCACCATGGCATCGAACATAATGAGCTCGAAGCTCCATGTGGAGCCGGGCCGTGTTGTTTTGTGCTATACGCCGCTGTAGGCAAAGGAGGTACTGGAAATTCTTCACAAGTTGCAGGATTTTCAGCAGGATTTTCCACCACTGAATCAGACTTTCACCGTCTGAAGGGACGTGCACGTGCATCTGCATTTGTAGCTCAGCCAATACAAATGCACCGTCTCTCTGAAATAACCTATGATTGGCCAAAGTCTCCCGTCGCGGGAAAGATTTTCTGAAGCCTGAAAACAGAGCCAACAGGAGGGGCAGAAGTAGAGGTTTTCTCTCAGACCACTTGAATTACAATATGCTGAATGTTTATTATGACATTTTTGCTCAACAACGCCAAAAAAATACTGCCTACCCCACCTTTAATTCCATTAGCTGCTTCGGTTTCAGGGTCCTGGTATTGTGCATGCTGACTCACTGTCACACTGTCATGATTTACTGGGGCACTTGAATATAATGGAGCCATTGTTAATCTTATTAACCTGTGCTTGACAAGTCAGAATGAGCTCTGCACCTCATGAGAGAAATCCAGATAGTTTTTTTAAAATCACACCTGATATAAAGCTGTTTAAACTAAAATTGGTGTTTTGGGAAGGTTTTGCTTGAAAGAGAGGCTTAAGCGCTTCTTAAATGGGCTCTGTCTTCTAATTAGCAATATGCAGTGGAAGAGATCTTACCAGTATCTAAAGCTGTGGCAGTTGGCATGCTATTATCTGAGCACGGTTGCTACCTGAGTGCTGCTGAGAGAGTTTTATTTGCTGGAGTTTCTAATTTAGTAAATGACAATGAAATGAGGAGGAGACTGAAATCTTTGACATGATGGGCCTTTTTTCACAGCAGACATTTTGACCTGATACAGTTGGAAATGCACAGGTGTAATTAATAAAGTAAATGTTGGCTGAATTCCATGTAGCTGCTTCACATACAGGGTCCTGGTATTGTTCATGCTGCTGGCTTCGTTAAGCCATTGTTAATGTTATTAGTAACACCTGTGCTTTTCCTACTCTAACAAGTCACAATGTCTCCTGTTGGTCACCTGTATAAGACTCCTCCCTCCGTACATGCATATCTTTGTCACTGTGTGATCACTATGAAAGTATAGCATTGTTTAAGTTATTCTGATGGCATAAGTTTTAGTCTGTAGAAAAATAAAACAACCATCCATTAACTGTGCCTGCTTATCTTGTGCAAGATGCCAGGTCACTGGATTTAATTGAAAGTCGGAAATTTTAAAATTCAATAGCCATATTTGAGGAGGAATCATTACATCAAAAAATATTTTTAATAAATACAAATAAAATAGTTTGTATGTTATATGCTTTTGTAAAAAAATAATATATAAAGTTATCAGTGTTTTTACTGCCAAATATTTATATCTGTTTAAGCTTTAAAAATCCCATATTGGTCACACTCTATTGTTATCCCACATTATACTGTGTGAGAATATATACTAAAATCAGGTAATGAGTTACGAGTCATGTTGGCTTACATGGATTTTTCTGAGAAATGGAGGTTGGAGTGAGCTGTCACATTAAAATAATAGGATTCAGGTTGAAAATAATACCTGAAGTTGTCTTCCAATGTCTGTCACATGACTGAACTTTAGAATTTCTCATCTTAAGATTAAAGTAATTTAGATACTTTTTTTTTTTTTCAAAGTTGCAGCTTCACATTTTGGCCTCAATTACTAACAAAGCCGAGGTTAAGAGAGACTGCAGTCACTTTCCCTCACTACTGTAAGGCAATTATATTTAGCTTGTTTAGTGTCAGAGTATTTCTAAACTTGGCTGCTTATCAGCAAATTGAGGATTTCTCATTTTCTCCTTTGCCGTTCTCTCTCTTTACAGGGACTTCAGCTAAGCACACAAAGCGCATAATGATGGTTTCATAACAGAGGAGTCTGTAAGAGCCCTTCTGTTGATAAGTCATGTTGCCTCAATTTCACAACAGATTAAATATGTTTCTACATTTCGTTTAGGTACACTATGCATTGATAAGAGTGTTGACATGATTTTGGTTTGTTGTTTATCTCCTCTGCGCCTGAAAGTCTTTCTTCCTTCTTCCCACAACTCCAGGGAAAGTTACATCTTACTCTTAATACCAGGTTTTGGGTCTAACCACTGTGACAGTATAGGCAGATAGTCAAGTTAACTCTGTGTGGAGATTTGATGCTGATGCTGCAAATGTTAGATTTCATACTTTCTGACTTGCAGTTCTTTTTTGGGGTGTGTGATATCTGCAGGTGGAATAATGCTAGCAGTGTGTCAGAGGAAAACACTGTATTGTGTTTCCAAATAATGCTGTACATGTTCATTTGTATCAGTAGGCCTGAAGAAGAAGCACATGATATGAATTTTACTTGTAAAGTGTATTGTACAGGGTTGAGTTTCTAATTTTATTGCGATACGAGTGAATGATGATTTTTTACAAAAACAAATCCTTTTGTATGGATGCCAAAATATTTTGTTGCAGATAAACATTTCATTGTACAAGTGCTCAGGGGTTTTGCTACATAAATACCTTCATTAGAGCCAGAACGATAAATTGGCTGGGCCTACATATTGGCCGATATTGGCTTTTTTGCAGATATACCAGTTTTGATGTATATGTCAGAGAAAAGTAACAAGAAATTGCAGTACAAAAATGCCAAATGAGGGTTGAGGTAATTTAGAAACAGTTTAGAAATGTCCCGCGTAATATGTATCTTGACCACAATTTGAAAAAAAGGAGGGTCCATATCATTATTTTTTAAAGCTCCCAAATATTGATATCAGTGTTGGCCTTAAAAATCCAGTATATATGTTCAGCTGGCATACAAGTGGATCAGTTAACACCTGCAGATCAATGCCTTGATACCTGAGTGTATCTTCAAACGAACCTATGGAACTTGTGGCAAACAGCGGCCACTGTGGCCACAACTGACATGGTACATGCTTAGATGTGGCAGTGTAGCAGTAGCACAAGTAGAGAAAGTCAATAAACTGAGTTAGTAAAGTCCATTATCCAGCAACATCTGCCAAACGTTGGCTAACATTGGCAACCATAAGCTACTGGTCATACCAGATTAAGTAAAGTTGTAGCAGCTAAAACCTCTGAGTGACATAGTCTGGCTTTAACATGACATTCAGGTCAAATGAGATCAATGGCATGGCCACCACACACCACACATTTGGGATGAACTTGAAAGCAACATCCATAGAGAGGAGCCTTCCTCTACTCCCATCAACCATGGAGGGCAGTTGCATGAAGTACTGATGTCTCTTGTTGAATCACTGCCAAAATGTTTGCCAGCTGTCGCCAGGGCCAGAATGATCCAACACAATACCGACCAGTGTTTTCTGTTCTTCTGGTCATTGTAGATCTCTGGCCTGAGCAGATATGTTTTCTGTGTGTTTTTATGAATTATTAGAAGAAATGTTGTTTACATGTGTATTCTGGCTAAATCTGAATCAGTCTTAGCTTAGAATCAGGTAGAAATTGTTCAGTATGAGTCAGTAAGTCTGTCTACAGATGGGTAAAAATAAAATCGAATAGAATCGATATCATAATTATTGTGTATTACAGCATACATGCGTGTTTTGTCAGATGCCAGAAAAAATAACCCAGACAAAACTAGCAAGGGCTTTGTAAAGCATGTATCACATTGCAGGCCCAGTGACTTCTGTTAAATTGATCCGAGACGGTGCTTCCCCCTTCCGAGTCATGCTTGCCCATTAAGATGATTGTAGTGCATCCAATATTTGATTCTGTTGCCTCTTACATTCCTATTCCTATTCTTATTCTACTGTTGCAGCCAGTGTAGGTGTGTCTGTCCCTAAATGTGCACACTGACAAAATGAAATGTAATCATCTATTTCGTATCACATCAGGCTTTGTAAAATATTTCAGCTTGCAATATTATTATTTTATATTATTATACATTTTTCTGGTGCCCCTGTAGGTGGATATTCATGCATCTAAAGTAGGGCCAGTGTACCACAGTACAGAGAGTGTGAGCTTGTGTGGTCTTAAATTCTGGTACTTCTGCTCCCCTTGTGTTGCTCCGTGTTCCCCTTCTGTTCATGCTGAGTCCCATTGTGCTCCAAGTTTGATATTCCTCTCCTGTGTGTGTGTGTGTGTGTGCGTATATACATGTGCATGTTGGTGTGTGTCTGTGTGTTTGTGTTGCTTGTATTCAACCCCCCACACTACCCTACCCAAAACCGCAGTAATCCCTTGGGCCTAAAAAGGGAAATCCCTGTACTGTGCCCCGGCCTCCTCTTCCTGGGAGTACGCTAGCTGTGTGCTACAACGCTTACATTCTGCCTCTGTAGGCCCTCTCCAGTCAATTTACAATGTAAATTATGCAACATAGGCTTAGTCTCAGTAAGAAAGTAAAGCATAAGTAATGCATATTCTGACAGGATAAAATCTTAAAATGCCAGGTATTCTAGTCATTTTTAGCCTAAGCTAATTGTTGGGGCAGGCCATCGTTGGTTCTGTGTCAGTGCAGACTGTCTGAGAAAGCACCCGGTTTAGGCTCAGCTTTCCCTCAAAAACACACACATACACCGCTCGCTCATGCACACAATTCTTTACTTCCCCCTTCACCTCCCACTGTGAGAGCGGACCTGACTGTTCAGGCTGTAGTGCAGTTAAACTTCAGTGCTAACACATTGTTCGTCTGTAAGCATAATTCCAACTATTGGCAAGGAAGCGAGCTGTCAATTCATCTCTGAGTCAGGCCTGATCCTTACAGTTAATGATGATTGGCAGGCAGAAAACCTGGACAGTTAACCTCAATACCTCCGCTCCAAGTTTGCTAGACAAGAAGACATTCACACTTGTTCAGATCTTCTTTTGGCAAAGGAGGAACATTTTAAATTGTATAGAGTGCAACTGGTTTGTGCCAGACTATTTCTTGGCCAGGTGCAGTAACTTTTCGGAGTCTCCATTGGTTGCCTGGCAACCTCGCAGTGACGTCAAGATGACAAGACTAACATTGTTGTTAGAAGGCAGATTTGCCAAAATGTTGTTCTGAAAAAATACTCACGCTATACTTAAGAGATATAATAATAATTCCTACTCTGATTTACAGCCTCACTTTTAATCATTTGTTTATGATTTCTAGTGTTTCTACAGCTTCTTATTCTATTCTACTCTATTCCTTTAAAAGACCTGTCAATCAATTTGTGTGAGATAACAGACAATCAAATGGATTTTGTAGTGGTGGTGCTATTTTTTTTAATTTATATAAAAAGTAAACACATCAGTCTTTTACAAAAGATGCTAAACTGAAGCAAAAAATACTGTATTAGGAGTGGGAGTTTAATCTGCTGATGCCAATTCTCTCAAATTTCCCAAACAAATCAGATTCTGCAGTTCATTCTGGGTTACATCCACCCCTGCATACTGTTGCTCATATCATATAATATGATGCATGTACAGTATGTAGTCCACTCAGTCAGCTAAGATTTTTGAAAAGAACCCTGTGCTGGCCACTGTCCCAGAATCAGAATCAGGTTTTTTGCCAAGTGGGTTTACACATACAAGGAATTTGCTTTAGTATATTGGCGCATAACAATAAACATAGTAAGTAGAAAATAGAAAGAAAGATGAAACAAGTACTGTAAGTCAAGAAGCAGAAATAAAAAATCGAAAATTGCCAATAAGAATGGTTTTGATATGTACGATTCAGCCAAAGCTTCAAAACAGACAACATTAAATATCTAAAACAGTAAAGCTATGTGGATGTTTTATTCAGCCTAATCCTGCCATTACTACATATTTGTTTATCTTGGTTGTTAATGGTCTTTTGTCACCTCACCTTTTCCTCACTCTGCTGCTGCTGATTGGGGCAGTGGGTGCAGCCGTTCCCAGAAATTCTGCTCAGGATGTAGATAATTCAACCCTGATCAAACCAGACTGGGGTTTTCTTGTTTTCTTAAACGTTTGACTTTGTTAAGTGAACCAAGACAATGTGCAGTGATTATAGTGACAATGCTGTGGAGATCATTTTCTGTTCTGTCTTGCTTCTTTAAAACGACAGCCCCAGTGGGAATCCTCTGCAAATATGTAATTTAGCAAAAGAATGTAGAGATTGCTGTGGACTGCTTCCTGTCTATACATACTGTACATGATAACTTGGAAAAGACTGGTCCAAGTTTTATTAAAATAGTAAGAATAGTGTGGCAGTACTGGCAGTAAGGTTGCTGTATTCTTTTTTATTTTCTGTGTAGATTAATGAGGAGGTGGAGGGAGGCCATAGTAGTGAAAAACCTCCATAATCCTTTGCTCCAAAAACCCAGTCAGAAAGCTGTTGTGTGCAAATGTCTCATGGTATGTAGAGGCAAGTCTCTGAGAATCTATAGTACGTGAATGGGTTTTGCTTTATAGGAGAAAGAGGTTTAAAGTCATTTATGTTTAATTATTTTAGTATGTCAGAAACTCTAATAAACTGTATAGGAGCTGTTAATAAAAAAAGATCATATTGTATCTGTGGAATTTGTCCTGAAGACATAATGTGTAAAACTATTCCAGTTTAAATTTAAATCCACACATTTATTTCTTCTAGCGGCATTTTCTAGCTAAAAGCCCGCCTTGTCTTTAAGTAGACCTGTGCTTGAACCTTGTAGCAAATCAAATTGATGGGAACACTTTCAATTCCCAGCATGTGGGCTGGGTGAGAAATGTGGCTGTAACCTCCAAAGGACTGTGTTTTAGAAGATTAGACAGCAGTGTGAAAATCTGGGTGATGACAGCAGACATAAAGATTTCACACACCATAACCCCCTCCCTTCTCTCTCCTCTTCTTCTTCCCCCAGCTACCCAGAGAACGGTGTGGTGGAGATGAGACCCGTTGATGTGCGGCCACGTGCCAGGACCCTGCTGCGGTGGGACCAGGTCCAGGAGGGCATGCACGTGATGGTCAACTACAATATGGAGACACCAGATGAGAGGGGCTTCTGGTTCGACGCCGAGGTTCAGACCATCAACCAAACCTCCCGCACCAACAAGGAACTCCGAGTCAAGATCCTCCTGGGGTGAGGATCTTCCTTCCTAGGTGGGAGGGTGATGCGTTAGGTGTAGGGGGGATGATTGCGGTTTTATTTTCTTCATTAGATTATCTGCTTGGCCAATGTTTGTTTTTGTTGCTTACTAAAATGGTTCTCTGTGCGACTTACTTCCATCTCTCTGTTACACGCTCAATAACACATCTTTTCATCTTCCTCTCTGGTTTTCTTTTCTTGTTTGTTCATCCCTCTCTCTTTGTCTCTCTTCCTTTCTCTGTCTGTCGTCTCTCGCCCTCCCTCTAGGGGTCCTGGAGATATAATCGGGGATTGTAAAGTTCACTTTCTGGAAGAAATCTACCAGGTGGAGAAACCAGGAGCTCGTGCACTCTCAGCTGCAGATGGACAATTTAAACGTATGCAGAAACTCATACACACACAGTGAAAATAGTGGCAAAACTTGCCCATGTTGCTTTTGAAGGTATATTTTAGTGCAACCATATCATAAGATCATCTTCAAGTTCCTGTTCATACGTGTGCATGTGTGTGTGAGTGTTTCCTTCTTGTTCTTGGATCCAGGGAAGAGCGGACCGGAGTGTAAGCACTGCAAGGCTGACCCTGACGCCGAGTGTCGCTTCTGCTCCTGCTGTGTGTGCGGCGGGAAGCAGGATGCCCACATGCAGCTACTGTGTGACGAGTGTAACATGGCGTTCCACATCTACTGCCTCAACCCGCCGCTGGCCACCATCCCGGATGACGAGGACTGGTGAGAGAGAGAGTAGCTCAGCAATTAGCCACAACATTCTGCGCTACACAAGCAATTTAAGAAGGTTGATTAATGGTCTTCCGTATGAGCTGAAGTGCATTTAAGCAGTAATTAAGTGATGATTGAGGTTAAAATCAATATAAAATAATGACACAATGCAGTCGCAGGTGTGAGTTTCTCTAATGCAGTGGCTTTGAATGTCTCTCTGCCAAACAGAAAGAGGGTGTGAATAATTGTTTTTTTGGCAGCTACTGCAGTTACTGAGAGGAAGAACCCCACTCTTCATTTCTGTATTTTGCATGTCTTCCTTGATGGAATTAAAACAGCAAAAAGCTTAACATGAAATGGACTGACAACATTCCTTAACCAACATTTGTTGCAACTCTATGGTATATATTGAATTTAAATGTTTATGTTGGTGCACCATCTCTCTTTGCCTTCTGGCTAATTTGGGGAAGCATTTCTCCTCATTTTACAGTGACTTGTGTTTGCCAGAATATGGCCAGTACATCTTTTTATGTAGAGCTTTGTCGCAGCTCTTATCAGACTCACACACATACCTGCCTACATCCACAGAAATTATTTGCTCTCATTCTGCCAGGTACTGTCCCACCTGTAAGAACGACACCAGTGAGGTTGTTAAGGCAGGAGAGAAGCTCAAAGCCAGTAAGAAGAAGGCCAAGATGCCTTCGGCAACAACTGAGAGTCAAAGGGACTGGGGAAAGGTGAGACCCAAGGGCACCCAAAGCTACACACACACATCAGGTTGACTGACAGCTGCTCTGTAAGACTGAAAGAAAATTTTACAGTAGGCCTGTGGTTCCACCTCAAATTGCCTACAAGGAGTGAAGGCTCCAGGGATAAATATGAAAAAGCAGTTTGTGTCAAACGTTTTTCTGCAATACTAACTTTTCCAGATTGTTTTTCCAAAAGTGAAATGCCAAAATGACAGAAAAATGCGTCAGTCTCTTGTATTGTGTAGACATGTAAGCTCAAGTGGCCTGCACATTCTCCGGACAAGAGATAGAAAAAGCATTTATTTTCTACCAGTCAGCTTTACACGGCAACCACTTGCTGCAAGCAATCAATTTTCTAAAATGTGTCACATCACAACCAGATTACTGAGAATACTTGATAATTATATGTTAGCATTTTAGAGAAGCTACATTTTCCCATCTGAGACTGGCATTTTCAAATGCATCCGCTTAAGACAGAACTTTCATCTGTCTGCAAGACAACACACGAGTACCAAATGGCTATTTGAGTGTGTAAAACTTGAATTCAAAATAGTCAAAAAGTGACTTAAAAGAAGAAGAAGTAGACTTCCTCTTCAGGGTTTAAATTCATTGCATTTTCTAGTGTAATCATTAGATATTTACATATAAATGTTAATGTTAAAAAATTCCTCCAGAGCCATAAAATTAAATTGACCAGAAAAGTTACGTTTTTATCATAGCATGACAGTCCATATGGAAATAGAACACACAACACCACAACATACACACAAAAACTGGTTCTACTTAAATTAAACAGTTTGTAACAAACAGTATAGTTGTTATAGTAGACCTCCAGCAGCAAAGGTTTGGGCGAGCCAATCATTCATTCATTCATCGATTTAGCGCATTTCCTTTGTGCAAACTGCTTTGTTCTACAGTGTATGTTTTGTGTTTGATATTTTGTGAAAGTAATTGTCTGCTCTACGTGTTGTGTTGTGTTCGATCAAAGATAAATGGTTTGTGAAAGAGTTTTGTCTGCACCTCTTTGAAGCTCTGTCAAATATAGCCTGCGCACACCACTGCTTTTTCCCTCAAACCAAATGATCAGACCAGAAGTATTTGATGCCGTCAACAATACTTAACATCTACTTAACATTAGATCAGGCTCCCGGAGTTGATTAATAATGTTGGTTTGAGTCATAGAATGTTTTGCAAGAGCATACATTTGCATAAATATTGATGTGCTATTGATTATCTAGCTCTTCTCGTATAATCATAACATGACTAATGAACACTGTGTACCTCCTTTTTCATGGTGTTAGACGGCACAAGCGGGAGGGCAAATTACATTTAGACTTTTTACTCATGCTAGCTACTGAGGCAGAAAATGAGTCTGAGGAAGACAGCTGACAAATATTCAAAATAGTTTTAAAGCATCTGTTTTAAGCATACTGTTAAATATTTTCCTCAAAATCTCCTTAGAGTCTTCTCATGGCAACACTTTGAGATATTGTGTGGCTCATTTCCATCCTGGCCTGGCTGGTTCCCTGACGCTCTGCTCCATGGTGTAATGTGAACAATACCATTAAGCATGACTTAGCCACTTTCCTGGAACTGCCAACGGAAAAGAACTCCTTTCTTTACCAGAATGCTCCCTTTCTGTGTGCACTAATTGAAAACAGCCTGGCTTGTGTGTTTGGGCACATTTAAGTGCTGTGAGTCACACAGCGTTTATACTTGCCTTTCACATTATCGCAATTTTATAACCCTTAAAATAAAATACTTTTCTTTGTCTTCTCACTTTTGAAATTCTGTGTACCTCCTAAATGGAATTCTGATTTCTGAATCATTGTCCTTAAATATTCATCAAAGCTTTAGCATAATCTGACCTACACAACAGCAGCCCTGCTCTTAAACACGTGACATTCAATGGTATTTTAGTGCATGCAGCTTAGATTCTTTGTTGTCTTTCTTGATGTGATTGCAGGGTATGGCCTGTGTGGGGCGTACCAAGGAGTGCACGATTGTTCCTTCAAACCACTATGGACCCATACCCGGTGTTCCTGTTGGGACCACCTGGAAATTCAGGGTTCAGGTTGGCTGTTTTTACAAATTAATTAGGTATACTCTGATTATTGATAAGAATTGAAAGAAAATCGTAAGAAGTTTGTTAAGTCTCCCATGTTTCATCCTTTACTTTACATACTGTCAATATTATGCCATTATAGATTACATGTATATTGTTATATCTTTCTGTAAGATGATATCTAATACATCACTGCCCATATCATCAATGGCTTTCCTCTGTTTATCTGTTTCTCTGTCTGCTTTACTCACACCTAAGGTGAGTGAAGCAGGTGTTCACAGGCCGCATGTTGGTGGTATCCATGGGCGCAGTAATGATGGCTCCTATTCGCTGGTGTTGGCTGGTGGCTTTGAGGATGAAGTGGTGGGTTATTGTTTTTTTTTTGTTTTTTTACTAGATGTTCATTAACCTTTGTTATGTGGATATCATGTTATTTTACTCTGGCAGATAGTTTACTGAGTCATGTATGAAGTAGGGGGATTTCCCTTAAGTATGCCAATGACTTTGTTACTGTTACCATGACCTGCTGTAGGACCGGGGAGATGAGTTCACCTACACAGGCAGTGGGGGTCGTGACCTTTCAGGAAACAAACGGATCGGAGAGCACTCTTTCGACCAGACCCTGACACACATGAACAGGTACAACACTTAATGATGACCTTCCATCTACGTATGTTTGATCCTATAAATATATACAGTATTTTGTCCCTTTACGGAGAACAGAAATGTCCACTAAGCCACCATAGTACAAGAAGTTTAAAGTAGATGGCTCCTTCTGGATCCTGTTGTCTCAATTCAGGCTGAATTTATTCTTTCATTTCTGTTAGTTTAGTCAAGCTCAGGTGGTCAAACTTGCACTATTAAAAAAATACTGATATGTTTTATCTGAAAGCTATTTCAGTTAAACCATCATATCCCTGGGCAGGAAAATGGGCGCAGCTCTAATTATGGTCCTTTTGAAAAATTAAATTAAGAAGGGAAAACGCACAGATTTATTTATTTTTATACAGCTAGCGTGATGAAACGTATTCATTGACATCCCCAATCCTTAGTCAGACTTGATAAACATCATTCTGTCTTAACTCTTGGATCCTGACTCCTGCAGGGCGTTGGCCTTAAACTGCGACGCGCCTCTGAATGACAAAGACGGGGCAGAGTCGAGGAACTGGCGGGCAGGAAAGCCAGTGAGAGTGGTGCGAAGCTCCAAAGGTCGACGCATCAGCAAATACGCTCCTGAGGAGGGAAACCGCTACGATGGCATTTACAAGGTACAGCCGCATTTTGTTTCAATTGAAGCTGCTTTAAATACAAATACAAAAAATACAAAGATACATATTACTAATTTGGACCAGTACCAGCGTTATCGTGACCTGTCAGAAATGTAGGATAGCATGGTAGTTAGAAAGACTGCCCTTTAGCCGTCTGGGTTCAAGCAGTAGAGCCACTGAGCAAAGCACTGAATCCCTATCTACACCCTATTTGATGTTATTCTGGTTGTGTGTGAATTTAAGGTGGTTAAGTACTGGCCAGAGATTGGAAAGTGTGGTTACCTGGTGTGGCGGTACCTGCTGAGACGGGACGATTTGGAACCAGCACCGTGGACACCTGAAGGACTGGAGAGGATCAAAAAACTGGGCCTTGCTGTTCAGGTTAGACTGCGAGTGTGTCTGTATGTGTGTGAACCTCACTGTATAGACACTACAGGTACCAGATACTTTGGAAACCCCTTGTAACTTCCCATTAGTTGGCATTCTTATACACATCCATGTACATCCAGTTTTCAAATGTGACAATAAGAGCTCAGATTGAATACAGTAGCAAACTACTTCCCTTTTCCAAATAAGCCATCCACTTGCTGCTCATGTCTCTGCAGTACCCACCAGGCTACTTGGCGGCCATGGCTAACAAAACAAAGAAGGAGGCCTGCGCCAGACCAGGTCGCGGCGGCCGGAGTAAGCACTATCCCAGCAGGGGGAGGCCACGGAGACAACGCAAGATCAAGGAAAAAGAGGAGAATGACGAAGAAGAGGAGGACGAGCAGCCGATGGCCAGTGTGGATGAAGAGGAGCCACAGAGTAATGGAGAGCAGAAGACAAGCAGAGATAGTGGTGGGTGCTTTTACAGATGAAGCTCAGAGCAGGTCAGACAAGGTGTTGTGAGAAGAGGACAGGTGAGAACAGTGTGAGCAGTGAAACTTATTTTAAGATAGCTTGTAAATATTCAATATCCTCCAGTGTCTTATTTTCCTCAAGCATGCATCACTGTAAATGTTGTTTGTTAACAGCTTATTTAAAATTTTCATCATTGTCTTTTGTGATCCCAAGAGTAGCTGCTTTTTTATTCAGTCTTATTTGTGTGTCTTTACCAGAGTCGCCACCAGCAGCGCAGCCTCCCTCTAAACGGGTGAAGATAGAGGAGACCTTCCATCTGTCAGAGCAGCAGCAGCAGTTGATCCGGGAGGACACAGCCAACAAGAAACTCTGGGATGAAGCCATGGGAAACCTTAAAGAGGGACCGGTATGAATCCCAGTACACTCTGACACTAACACATCTCAGGCTCCTTGACACTGTGTTCACAAATCATCTCACACAGCAGCCTCTTAAAGGAGAATCACCTTGGTATTCAGATCTTAAAGTCCATCTGAAATCACATTTAGTCATCCCTTTTTGCAGTCTAAAATACTGTCAATTTGGTTTTGTGTATGTATTGTTAATAGCTTTGTATTATTAAAAGGAAGAAATAAGGTCTTTGGGGAAATGCTCCTTTTTGTCTGTGCTGGCTGGATCCATCTACTTGTTTGATTGACAGCTGCTGGGAGGTTGCCAGAGTGCCAGTAGGCAACAAGAGACAAAGTAAACAAACTTGTGCTGTAGCCAAATCATAGGCAGACAGTTTATTGTTAGCAGTGATTTAGAAGAGTAAGGACCACACCAGCATCTAACCAAACTGAAGTGACATTTGCAGGTACGTTAACATGCTTGTTAATGTGCTGCAGCTGAGCAGCTAATTAGCTGTATAGCCCGTTAGCAGTGCACTTTTCCCCAGTGAATGTTTGTCTGGTGGCTCGTTCAACAAGCTGAGGTGCAGGACAAAGACGTGCGTTCATGTTTGTAAGTTAGATAAGAAGGAGACTTTGGGAGGAAAGCTAATGTGGTTGTTGTTTAGAGTCTGTGGCTCTTGTGCTGTGAAGCTGCTGTCTGGCTCAGTGTGACCGTCTGCTCTGTCTATAGAACCCTGATGTTACTGCTTTATGCAAGATTTGATTGTCTGTATCTAAATAAGGTCTCCATCTACGTAGACGGATACAGAACGGTATTCCAGCAAATTTATGTAAAACTTGGGGAGAACACAAGTGAATTACAGAGCAGATATGTATGCTATAACAGACTAAAAAAATGCAATTTAATTTCAGATGAACTTTAACTTCCTGAGTCAGTTTTTTCCTCTTGATTTCCTAATTTTGAGACTAATCAGTCACTGTTTTTGTTTGGAAGAGCTGGATGTAATTTTGTGAAAGCTAAAATGGCAGTATCACCAAATTATTTTTAAAAGGATAAGACTGTAAGGATAACTTTTTAAAGTTGTTTCAACAGCTGTAATATATATTTTCCTGTCTGTTTCTCCTTCCTTCCTTTTTCCCCTTCTTCATTCCTTTCATGTGTTTCTGTCTGTGTATATATAAAGAATTTCCTGCGCAAGATGGAGCAGATCTTCATGTGTGTCTGTTGCCAGGAGCTGGCCTTCCAACCCATCACCACCGTCTGCTCACACAATGTCTGCAAGGTGCTTACTGACTGGACGTATTTGTAACTACCACTACTCAAAACCCATCTCCTTGTATCTGTGTGTGAATCTCTCCTGCCTTCCTCTCTCCTCAGACTTGTCTCCAGCGGTCGTTCCGAGCGCAGGTGTACACCTGCCCCGCCTGCCGTCACGACTTGGGCAAAGACTACGTCATGACCCAAAACGTGACGCTTCAGATGCTGCTTGACCAGTTCTTTCCCGGCTACAGCAAGGGCCGATGAGGTCGAAATCACATTTATAAGTAGAATACTTACATACACGCACATAAGCATCCATTGTGTGCACCCACGTATACCGTCAAGTACCTAGAGCTCCACTTTAAAATGCATTGCGCACACATACTGTACTTACCCATGGGCAAATGTATATTGCATATACAGCCATTTATGTGTACAATCATTCATACACAAACAACCTCAGTAGGGACTGACCTCATCTGTTGAACTTGGACTGTCTCCATTAACATCACCAGCCTGACATTCAGCATTTTTTAACCTCCTTACTCCTGCCCCACAAACGCACACAAACGCACAAAAGGAGCCCCTATTCAAACCCACTAGCCACCTCAAAGTATTATTTTTTGTTTGCCCCTCCACTGTGTTGTTCACTGGTTCCATAAATTGACACACAGCACTGTGTTTGAGTGCAAATTTCTCCCCAGCAATATCATGAAATCAGCCATTAGACACCTGCCAACCTGTATGCATTTTGTGTACCATGTACGCAGTTTTACACCAAAATACTGAGCTGAGCTGCTTCATGTATTTGCAGTATTTCCCTCTGGCAAATAAAGGTGCTAGTTTAATATGGTGATTTAGACAAAGCAGGACTGGCAATTTCACAAGGTTACTGAAGACACACAGGTGAGATAACACCGTGTGCTAGTAGGTCATGTGACTGAGAGATGCCCACAGAGTCTGTTATGGCAAGGTAAAATTAGGAAAGTCAAGAATGAACATGCATTTATATGGAACTGAAACACGCAATGTTGTTTCCCTTGAAGCACTTTATCAAAGACATGTGCAGCAGACTTATTTTGTAGGTTAATCAGGAGCCCACGCTAGCATCCTGCTAGCTGCTCATGTCACTTGGAATAATGCCATTGCCATGCCTTAAGCTAATAAGAAGAGCAAATGTCTCGCCAGAGGTAACTTTCAGTGCATTTGCAGAGAACAGAAATTGGCAGCTGTGTCTGGTTTGTTTGGAGTGTCAGGAGATTACTGGGTCCAACAAAGCAGCAACTTTGCATACTTAGTGAACGCAACAACGATCAACAGGCACAACTCTCTCCTTAGATTTTATGTGGAGTCAAAAAAAAAAGAAAAAAGGCATTTACTTCATAAGCATACCAAAGACATGAGGCTGTAGAGCAGGTTCAGAAGTCTACTTTCTACTGAGGAGTCACGTCTAAAAATAACATATAAAAAAGAGAAAGATATACTTGTGACACAACAAACAAGGCCGTACCAAATTATCTTTCTAAATATATACAACATAAATGCTGTTGAAACCTCTACCACTATTTTATACAATCAGTATTTAACATTATGTTAAAACATTTATAAAACACAAACATCTGTATTTTCACATATACTGTCATTCATGGTTCCACGTCTTCAGTCAGATGACATGGACTAAATTGTCCTCGTACTTTAGATGAGTACAATCTGGTATTTCCCTTTTAATTTGTCTACTAGAGAAATACTGTAATGATGTAATGGAAATTAAAGATTTATATGCAGTGCCCTGACATGCTTGAAAAGCGCGAGGTGCGCTGCTTGCATAGAAGGGCACACTGTGGTTGTCCCTGGTGTTACCAAGCAACCACAATCCTGCGGGACTTTACACAAAGATGGTTAGCATATATTGTGCTCAGCAGATATTCATCTGCTATTGTTCTCTCTGATTGTTCTGGTATAATGTTCACTGGAGAGCTCTGAGTATCCAGCACGATCTGCTTCTCCTTCATTTTAGAAACATAGACTGATGAGTGATTGCACAGCCAGGATGATGCCAGTTATTTGTTGTCACATTATATCCCGAAAATGGAGATACACCTGTCTCGATTTGCCATGGTTGAGCCTGAAATAGGGGCCATTGATTTCTATTACCTGATAAAGAGCTTTCTAACCAGCATGGTTATGTGGATTCACACCAACCTAGACAGAAATGCACTGTGTGACGAGTCTGATATTGTCATGAATTGTTAGTCACCAATCCAGACCCATAGGACAAGACAACAGGAGATGGATAAGAGTGCCTTGTAGCACAGACTATCAAAAACTGTTAAGTACCAAAAGTTGGCATCCAATGCCCAGTCAATTTCCTAATGATGTGATCGTATTCTTTTTATTGAGAAATTTACTGATTTAAAAATCTTAATTTTTTCATTTAGGCAGAGTTCTTGTTTGGCTGCTTGTGTTTAGACAATGTTTAACATTTGAGAACTTTTTTTGAAAAATGGGAAAAACAAGACCCATCCCTGCATGGCACAAGTGAGAGATTTTCATTGTGTGAGAGGTTTTCAGTGAGTTCACTGATGTATACGAGCATAACACATTTCAGTTGTTTTATTAATACACAATTAATCTTTCACTAATAATGTACACTACTAATGTTTCAATACGTAGTAGTGGTAAGACAGCAAACGCACATGTTTGAGAGTTACTGATCAGGTTTGAATGTTGGCTGTGCTCAATACGTAGATCTGAAATAATAAATACAGAAACCGATTTCTTGACAGACAGTTCCAAAGAGAGGGTATCCTATGAAAAAAATCTAGTTCATTTATTTTGGATATGCTGGATAACATAGTACATGTTTATATGGCTTAAGAGCATGTGTGACATATAAAGGGTAATATCTTGTAATGAGTTTTCTGGCTACATTAGTTGGACAGAGGTGAATTTTTTTTTTTTTTTAAATGTTCACGTGTCAAATCATCAGTTGAACAGTTTGAGATGGCAAGGTCTATGTGGATTCAACGTGTAAGGAACTCAGTTATTGAATTTAGCTGTGAACACAATACAAACAAAAAGTTGTCCTTGGATGTCTGCTTTCCTCGGATGCAGCAGACCAAAAGATCCACAACTTTAATTGTGTTCAGTTATCGGTTATCTTCATTGTTTTTAATCTGTTAAATCTGACACACCATCACATAGGCTATATTATACGTACTGTATATTAAACAGCCTGACCCGAGCAAGGGTAATTTTTCTTCTTTTTTCTATCTTGAGCTGCTGACACGGATTTGCATCTTTTCCCGTGCTGCTATGGTACTAAAATGTCCAGGATGGCAGGTCTGATAGGAACTAAAACAAAAACATCCCATGGAGAGCAGCAGCACAGTCTCTGCACTGATCTGTGACCTGGACAGAGGTCACCTGGGGTGCTGAATTTCAGATAATGTATCTGAAATTGTTTCAACTCTTGAGTTGGTTTTGTGGGAAAATGTAGCCCCTGTTCACACTTCCTCCCCTTTCATCGGCCGGCTGTTTGTTTGTGGTGATGTCCTTGTTTCTGTTCAATCATTCAGGATTTTTTTTTCTCTCTTTATCAACAACATGCAAGTACAAATGCTACTATGGTCTTTAAAGCTAACTGTGATGTGCATTACTTCCACTGTTGCTCAATCTTGTTCAAAGATTATTTTCTTCCTGCGTTGACTGGCAAGCTAATAGCCCTCGTTTTTTTCTCTGCTGTGACCTTCGCTCCCTCTCCTCTCTTTCCGCTGTCTTCTGCCCTCCGTGAACCTACAGTACTAACAATTTTTAGACGTCTTGTGGACGCTTGGCTTCAGTGCTGTGTTGTTTTTATTTTTATTGCACTCTATTGAAGAAAAAAGTTTGAAAAGTCGCATTTAATTTTCCTAGAATGCTTTACTATTATCTATGTCTGTACGCCATTTTTCTACCATTTTAGTTGCTTTTCTTCTATTTTAATCATTAGTCATTTTTATGTGGCGATCTCAAACATTTGCAACATATGCCAGTCTGAGGAGTTCCATTGCTTCATATTGTGATCTGAAATTTTATACATGTCATAATAATACTTGATATGTACCTATTAAATATTTGGATTCCAGAAAAAAAAAGCTTCTTTTCTTTTTGTCCTGTATTTTACAGATTTCATGAGGCTAATGGTAATAATAACTTATTATAGTGAGTGACGCTAATGTCTGTGCCATAAATCTAAAGTGGTCAAACAGACCATTTCCTCTCCCAAATTAATTTACAGCGATGTTAATCACAGCTCTCTGAGATTAGGCCAACTTTTTTTTCATAGAAAATCATTAAAAACATATTTTAAGATATTTTTCTATTTTTTCAGAAATTAACAAGGTGTTCTCTCTACATTATATTTTCCACCAATCTGTTGATGGTGGATACTTTGTTCTGATAGCTATGAATGTGATCATTTCTCATGAATTTTTTCCCCCCATACAAATGGTAAATGTGCTTTTTTTTCTTTCTTTTTTTTTTTAGGGTTTTTCCCTTATGTTCCTTCCATAGATTAAACAGTTACACTGCCTGTAGACTACACTGCCTACATGTGGCAAGAACTAAAGTTTCTGTTGTTAGTTTGCCAGTTAGTTTTTGGTGCTGAATGTTGTTTTTTGTCATCTTACAGTTTTAACATGATACAGGAGCACAACACTGGCCAGGTATCATAAGAGCTTGGGCTGCAGCTTGAGCTGTGCTGTCAAACAAGAATGCCATATGATGTTTTGCCATTGAAAATAGTCTATTACTACATCATAATTAGGATTCAAATTACATTTGTTTCCATCTATTTCAATGAAACAGCAGTAGCCCTTTTACTGTGAAAGACATTTTGACACATCACAGCAGGAAAAGCACAGGTGTAAATAATAAAGTCAATGCTGGCTGAATTCCATTTAGCTTCGGTTTCAGGGTCCTGGTGCTGTGCATGCTGGCTCCCTGTCACACTTTCATGAGTTACTGGAACACTTGAGGAGAACCAGGTGTTGCTTCTGTTTTCATTAAAGGCCCTGAACACCCACACAGGTGTTTTGATTTATTCTTCCTGATTAGATTATTCACACCTCAGAAATGAACATATATAAGAAATTAAAAGACTCCTTCAGTTATTACTGTATTAGGCTTCATGGGACCACAGGGTTAAGCAACACATTTGTTTGTATAACTGCACATCTTACACTGGTGTACACTGCAGATGCAACTTTAAAGTCAGCTGTTGAATGGTCATGAATAGTTCAGTGTCCTATGGAGCCTCCTGGTGGCATGAAGACACAGGACACGTGCTGGATGTCTGCCCTGCTGCTCTTTTGTAACTGACCTGATTTCCTCCAGTTTATGCAGACTGAGCAGCAGATTCCATTATATCAGATACCAGTTACAGTATGACCATTAAATGTGCTTTATATAGTGTATTGTTAGGTAATAAGGATGCATATAAACAAGCTTTTTTTTTTAAAATCCCTTTTTATGTATAAGAGATTGTATAATAAACATATGCACTTGTAAATCCACCACTGTGGGTGCACCTCCAGCAGTTGCATCAGGCAGAACAATGATCTACCCCAAGCTTTACGCAGGAACACTGAATAGATTCACTGTCTGGATATTTCATTTTAAAATAAAACAAGGTAAAAGGATCTGCTCTGGGCAGAGCTCTTCATCAGATTTTCTTCTAACCCAAAGTAATAACATCGTGCAAATGCAGGCAAATGATTTTTTTAAATTTTTTTTTGTTTTATTATCACAGAAGCACAACAGGTACCACTATGTAGGTGAACAACAAACTCAATACTATCATGAAAAAAAAAAAAGTTAAAAGGAATGCTAAATCAAAAAAAAAAAAAAAAAAAAATTTAAATCATAACATCACAGCATTTTTTCAACCTCCAAAACCAAATACTACAATATTGTCAGATATACATGTCAGAAAGAAGCAAAAGCACTTTGGATTATTCACTTTCCTTTCGCTTTGTACCAATTCACTCATTGCAGGTTCTTTAACTTGAAACTGAAGCGCCCACATCAGACACATGCAACAGCATTCATCTTTTCACTCCACCTCTAGTCTATATGGATTCACTATTCAGCTATTAAGTACCAATTATTGGGGCTGTTGCTCAAAAGTAAATCCTAATACTTTTAAGAGGATATTAGTGCTACAAAATCAAACTGGTCCCGCTGAAATATATTTGTAATTCAATTCAGAGAAAAAGAATATATGGGGCAAATTTAAAGTCATTATTTAGCCAATCAAAAGAAAGCTGGAGTACCCGAGTGTAAACCTGATGACCTTTTTATTGTACATTCAAGAAATTAATTATCCCCCTCCTTCTTCTATCATAAAAAGGAAATATGAATACCAGAACTTAGCTTATAGCTATGACAACTGCAATATGATTCTAAGTCCAAAACACAAAAGGTTCCCTCCTTTTCAGGTGACAACATCGATTAATCTTCAGTGAAAACAGTATAATCAAAACACACAAAGATAGATGGTGGAAAGAGGAGATGCACATCTTACATATTCCCTTGAACACAAAATGCATGGGGAAATGAATACTTGCATACAGAGAGCTACCGCAGAGGGTTTAACACAGACGGTGGTGTATATGAGTAAGCTGGGACAGGATGGACAAACATACAATGGGAAGAAAAAGGGAAGTAAGCAGGGGGTGGAGGGGGCTGTCCAGAGGGCTACTCCTCATCTGAGGAGTCCCTGTCAAAGTTGTAGGCCATGAAGAAAACGTCAGGTCGAGGTGGGACGAGGGCATGGCCCGGTTTCACAATCTCAAAGCCCAGGAAACTGAATGTACGCACCAGTTTAGCTGGAAGAACAAGGCAGGGCCAACAGATGTTAAGATGCAGCACGAGTCAGAGCACAGAAGCCAAAATAATTATGTCATCAAAGTTCTCTGGATGTTCTGAATGAAAAAGGTGTGCTAGGAAAAACAGGGTTGTTAGCACATACCACGATCATCTCTGTTCTTGTAAAAGCAGACAAACACGCTAACGACTTTCAGATGTTCTTCAGCATACTCCAAGAGAGCCGCAAAACTGGAGGGAGAAATGGAAAACAACCTCTTAACATGCAGGCACAAAAACACAACTGACTGAATCTCATGAATATTCTATATTTAAAAAAAAAAAAAAAGTGTTTTTATTTGATTATATATTATTAAACATTTTTCATTACATAACAGTGTTACTTGTTTAAATTCTAACTTTAAGTGCCTGTTTACTGTAACATGGCTCAAGTGTGCTAAAGCTTTATTCCACTTGAGGTCTTTCCCGTTGCTAACAATGTGTCCTCACCTCTCCTTGCTGCCTTCAGGGAGAGGGTCAAGAGGTATCTCCACATAAAGTGCGCTGCTGCTTAGGACAGCATCCCACTGTATTGTCTTGGTAACGGTGGGACGACTTTGGAAGTGGAGTATCCTAGGGCGACCATTCCCTGCTGGCTCCTCCGTTACAGTCAACTTTCGGTCCTGGAAACACAAATACTAGTAACACATCTGAAAACACACTTCTTTTTAATGTCCAATTACAACTTAACTAGTGTGGAAATGTGGCCAAAACAATTGTATGCACACATGGGACCCTTTATCCTGCCTGCAACTCTAGTCAAGCAGAGCGAATGAGACAATAAATAAAAAAAAAACCCTGGTGTGCCTTTGTCTGCTGTGTAAACTCTGACAGTAGATAAGGCGACAGGAAGTGGGTTCAGTGAGGCCATGACACATTTCTTCCTCTGAAACATTTCAGCAACAAGACAGTGTGTGTTTGTAGACTTACTGAGTAGAGCGGCCGAGCTGAAGGAGTGTGATCCCGCGTGCCATTCCCTCGCCCACCTGGGATCTTCAGGGGTGGGAGAGGGGCATCAGGAGCACCACAGAGGCCCCGGGCCGCGGGTACTACTACAGTGCAGGGACAAGCTGGAGGGGAGGACAGAGAGAGGGCAAAATCACAACACTGTAACTGAAAAATTACAATCCACAAAGGTTTTCTGCAATTCAGTGTAACTTGTGTTGCTATGTACACATGTCAAACACGCATATTCAGGATTTTTACATCATCATCTTTAATATAACTACAACCTCAGACATGTCATAGGACTCAACAGAGACAAATATGGGCTAATAAGAATTGCCGCAATTTCACACGGAACTTTCAGTTCAATTCAATCCCGTTTTATTTATATAGTGCCAAATCATAAAGTTACCTCAGGGCACTTTTCATATGGAGCAGGTCTAGACTGTACTCTTTATATTTACAGAGACCCAACAATTCCCACCATGAGCAAGCACTAGGCGACAGTGGCAAGGAAAAACTCCCTTTCTGAAAGAAACCTCGAGCAGAACCAGGCTCTGGGTAGGTGGTCATCTGCCTCGACCAACTTCACAAGCAACGACAGCATCTTATTCCTACAATTAAATTATGGAGGATGTTTGCATCACACAGTGCATATAAACAAAAAGATCAGAGATCCTTCTATAGTACTGTTCTCTAGACTAAAGTTATGCTCCCTAATTTTGTTATAGCCTCGAACATTAAAAGACTTACATGCAACCCAATGTGATGTTTTGAATTTTTGAACAACTGTCCACACATTTTCAAACTACACCTTCACACTACCACTTACATCACAACAGCAAAAACCTAAGCACTTTTTTTATTAAGCAAATAGTTCGTCTGAGAAGGATGCACCCCAAAATTGCCACTGTAATTGGCAATGTTTTGTAGCAATAAAATGTATGATTATCCAATACGGATAACCAAAATAAATTTTTCCAAGTTGTAAACTTGAACAAGTACTGCAGCTACTAACATTTAGCCTAAGTGCTCAATCCACAACATGTGTTACACAAGCATTCCTGGATGCTCTTTCAAACCACTTACAGTTTATCTTCCCCAAAACAATAGCACTGTGTTGTTAACAGAGCTGTTAACATAACTTTTTAAGAGTGGTGCACCAACGCAGGATGCGGTCGGAGGCAACCAACTAAAAATATTTACTGCTAAAAATCACAACCCCAGACGCCACCTATTCTTGAAATCACATTCCGTGTGGTTAGTTGAAACAGCCAATGCAAGTTAAACTGTTATCAGAGCCCCTAACGTCTACCGAGCGTCCATAAAGGAAATCTTCGTTGTGCTACAGTTTACAAAACTGTTGGGTAAACAAACTGTATCTTGTGACCTTATACATTACATACTTACATTATAAAAAAAAGGTACTGACGAAGCCATGCAAGTGGCAGCTTTTCATACTAACCAAACAATACGTAAGGGTTCATATTAGGGCCACAACTAACTGCTATTTTCATTATCGATCCATTTGCCGGTTATTTTCTCAATTACGGAATTATTCTTCAGGTATATAAAACGGCAGAAAATTGTTAAAAATACCCATTCAATTTTCTTTAAGCCCAAGGTGCTCAAGGTCATCAAATGCTTGTTTTGTCCAAACCTGAAACACTCTTGTTTACTGTATCATAAGACAAGAAAAAAAGCTGCTACTCCTCACAACTGAAAAGCGTAAACTAGATATCTTTTGGCATTTTTGCTTAAACAATGACTTTTTTAACCAATTTTCAATGATTCATTTTGTCTATAAAATGTCTGCAAATAGTGAAAAATACCCATTATAATTTAAGGCAGCCCAAGATGTTTTAAAATGAAAAAAATATATTTTTCTAATTCAAAGAACAGTTCTAAACCCACAGATATTCAGTACACTATCCTAATAAGATGTTGTATCCTCACATTTGAGAAGAACCAGTGTATATTTGGCATTTTCTTCTAGAAAAACAAAAAAATGATAAATCAATTATCAATTTTGTTGCAAATTAATTTTCTGTTGATCGACAAATCAGTTAACGGACTAATCGATTTTGCTTTAGTTAATATACAAAAATACAATGTTATATTTTGAACAGCTGTCACTTCAGAGTCAGCTTATCTTTCAGACTGAAACCAGAGCAGGTGTGGCTTCATTAAAATAGCTCGGGTTACAAATCTTTTTTGTTTTAATTACTCTTGGTCTATACAACATAGCTTGGTTAACCCTTAAAATAAAGTTTTTAAGGCCTTCTGTAAATTCACTGAACACCCACGTCTATCCACTTTCATGCGACGGTGTTGTGCGAAGGCTATTTAGGCCTGGACCACTAGCCGATAAAACTATACCACTACAAAATATTAATTAACGTCAAGTATGTCCCGCCAGTGACAGCGATTTATCCATTTACACGTACCACTGCATCGCCGCGTTCAGTAACTTCCTGTAGTCACGAGGCTGCTGCAGTAAACTGTCAGTTGCGTAATAATAAACCTGACTCCGTTGTCAGCTCACGAGATCAACGTGGCCAGAAACGACCTGGCAAACTTTTAACCTGGTGTCATTTTTTTCCACTATTGTTTTTCCTGTAGCCACCAAGCAATATCGTGAGCTAAGGCCAAGTTGTCTCCTTATGGACTGTATTGTTTAATAGGTACTTTTCGGCTACCAGTTACCAGTGTCAAACATTTGACGTTACGTTGATTTACCGTAAACTGACACACGGAAGTCAGTTTGGTCTTTTAATAGGCTAACGTGAGAAGATCTGAAACAGCCCGATTATATTCCGTTGTCTGTTGTCAGTTTACGTCCTCGAATACTTTACACTGCAAATTAAACTAGCTATGTGTAACCATTCTCCTTTACTAAACAATGAACGTTAATTACATTGAAATGTTGATGCTAGCCGTTAGCTAGCTGGCGCAGATAACTACAGTGACGTAACAAGTTCGACGGTGTTCATAGCTAACGCTAGCTAATGTTGCTAAAGTTGTCTCTCGGGCCAGCAAGTGAATATCCGTAGTTAATTTAAACATGACAAGTTTTAGAATAACGTTATACCTATGGCGGACACAAAACGTAACACTGGGGTATTGATGATACAGCGTCTTACATATAAACGCTTTTACTTCCGCTTTTCTGTGGCTCCTAGTTAGGTTAGCTTAGCCACCCCTCCCCCACATCACGGTTAGCAGTTAAGCTAGGTGAGGTATTTTACATCGTTTACTTACTTCCCAATCATGTCACAGATACCATTACTCAAGTCCGCCATGGTAGTAAAATACTGCTGTTTTCCCTCTTTCTCGCGAGCAAAGCAATGACTGTTTAGGATCCGCTGGAGGTTGGATTTTACCATCCGGCCTCGGGTAGAGACACGACGGGCTGACTGCTCTCTGCTATGCTCGGCTGGGTAGTGATCGATCGGAAAGTCGGGAGCTGGTAGAAAAGACACACGTCAAGTCACCAGCAATGAAGGTTATTTATTTCCGCGAGAATTTTTCTTTAACTTCAAAATAAAAGTCGGATGAATCGAAAATGTTTTTATTTCGTCATACATGGCTCAAAGTGTACACTTCCAATATAATAACAGATATCACATTGATAACATTAGGAAAATTGTCATTGAAGATATGACAAGTTGTTGGATTGCTAATTACCAATTACATCATGAGTACCTATAGCTTCATTAATACAAAAACAAATGCTTAAAAGGATTCAACAAACCTACTGTAAAATAAAATGTATGTTTAATGATAAATAATAAGAATTGTAGGTAATATACTTTTAAAGTACTGTGTTTTATATTTGAGATTTAATTTCCAAAAAAGAATGGGATTTTTCAGAATAAGTGAGGTTA
The DNA here is from genome assembly GCA_002120245.1 of Maccullochella peelii. Lineage (NCBI taxonomy): Eukaryota > Metazoa > Chordata > Actinopteri > Centrarchiformes > Percichthyidae > Maccullochella > Maccullochella peelii. The sequence goes on from LKNJ01000911.1 coordinate 55,879, forward strand.
TGAGTCCAAGGCTCCTGTCCGCTATAAATTTCAGTTCAGGTAATTGTTTGATTATAGTGATTTCTGTTTCATTATTTCTGTACATTTTGTTTCCCAACATGAAAATCTACATGCCCTTTAAAAACTTCTCCACACTACCAGGAATACCGGTCTGTGCTAAATCCTTTTTTTGTTGTTCTAAAAGTAGTCAAATGTAAACATACTGGAATCAGCTTATAAAATATCCACCAAGTGTTACTTTTTAATTGTAGAATGTAAACTCCCCCAGGTTGACAAAATCCCCCAATTCTTGCAAAGCTCATAGATCCTATGGAGCAAAATTTTTGTTTGTGTGTGTGGTATCATTCACAGTGAGTTGGTGTGTGTGGTATCACTGCTGAATTGCTCAATAGTAGTTGTCAATTATTAGCCTTTTCCAAGAATAATAAACAAATAGAGTGCAAATCCCTCTAATCCCTCTATTTTCCCCTTTTATTTTGAAAGAGGAAGACATGGTTACAGCTTAGGCTAAAAATGAGCTTATATGTAGCTTCACCCTCCTGCTAACAAGCTAAAGCACTGACCTATGACCACAGCTAAATCAGCAATAAAAACAACTCGGATAACACCTTGAGTGCAGTCACTAAAATATGTTTATTATGTATGTATTACAATTAATTTAAATGTCAAAACAAACTACGTGTCCTTCACGATTATTCCCTTTAGCAAGTCGATGCCGAGCTGAAAACAAATACGTACGTTATAACGTTAGCTGCAGTTAGGCTAGCGGCTATGTGTTTACATGAGGGCGTCTAGTGGAAAAGTACCAAGGACAGAGAAAAACTTAGAACAAAGACACTAAAGGCGCATGATTTCCATATGATTATTTAACTCCAACTGTCGCCAGATTTCTTTTCATTTTGACACTTTGCCAGTAAAAAAAAGCAGTTAGTTCATTAGGTAAGTAAGTATCATATAAGTAAGTACATTAAATGACACTTCTGTACTTTTACTTAAGTAAAACTTTGAATGCAGGAGTATTTATAGTGTAGTGCTCATAAACTGTATATAAAGATATCTTCATTATATACCGTCTATAGTAGTAGTGCAACTTTTACTTAAGTAAATGATCTGAATACTTCTTGCTCCACTGGGCGTGTGTCTCATAAATGCCATTTAAATTTTCAACAAAACAATTGTCATATTCTAAGATTTATTTTTCATAGGCTACTATTTTAATATGTAAACTGTACTCAAATAACTGGAAGAGTTTAGTGAGATGTAACATATTTTAAGTATTGCTTGGAAGTTTGATTTTAGATAGATTTAGATAGACTTTTGGGTTTGGTTCGCTTCATTGCCGATTAAAATCTCCATTCAAAGCTCTCAAAAATATTGGTGACTGTCTAATCTCACAACGGTTTATGCTGTTTGTATCTCAGTTAATACAGGTCTAACTAAATTATATCAATTTATTGCTGAAGACAATAAAGGTGATTTTGGGCTTCCCTGGGTTAACATGCCCTTCTGATCATGCTGTATGCAATACTGATTCAAACGTGGGTAAAAAAATTAAGCAAGACTTTAAAAAGGATGATGAGAAAAATACGTGTGTAATGACCTTAGCATAAACTGGGTGTTGTACAGCCGAAACATCTCGTCTGCTATACCCATCTCGCCCACAGGATGGCGACAAAAGCTCAACAGTAGATTAACTAGTTAAAATTTGCTCTAACTTGACCAGTTGCAACATTAAAATGCTGCTTATGTGGTAATCCATCAGTGATAATAATGCAATAATATAATATATCGACACATTTCTTTTCTTTTTCATATTTCCAGGGCATTTTGCTTATAACACTTAACATTCCTACCTGAGTATAACTCGAATGCAGGGCTTGCACTTGTAATGGAGTATTATCATTATGGTATAACACTGGTCTCACAAATGTAGGATTTATTGCAGGCGTTTCTGCTGGATTACATTACTTGAACAGCGGGTTCACTGAGTTCATGTTAAAGGAATGGTTTGACACTTTGGGAAATACACTTTCATTACGACATAACCAACCGTCTGCTGGCAGGCTCATACACATGAGAGTGGGATTGATCTTCTCTACTAAATATAAGCAAGAAATCGATTATTTAACACGAACTCAATGAACCTGGTGTACAATAATAGTGTCAACAAAATCTGCCATTCATTTCTGATTAATTGGCTAATTAATTTTGGCTTTTAGGCTCATATTGGAGTGATTATGCCAGTGTGTTAAATGTCCTCTCCTGCTTTACTCTTCATTTTTAAGCGCCTCGGCCGGCTGCCCGCCCTCTCATTGAAGTTTGTCCCTCAGCGCGATCCGTCGGTCTAATAGAGAAAAAAAAGCGACGCCTGAGAGCGACACTTGCAGCTGATGTACCACTGGCTCAAAAATGGAGAGCGACACCACTGTCAGGAGAATAAAACCCTTCGGGACACAGAATTATGTAGCGCAAAATAACGACGGTTCCCAGGACAGGTGCGGGAATAATAGCTACAACGGTGACCCGAAGAGGAAGCCCGAAGTGAGCCTGTACTTGCTGCGGGAAGGACTGGCAGCTTCACTGGTCTCTGTGTTTATTTTGGTGCTGTGGGGACTTGTTCATTTGTCGTTACAGCAGCTCGTCATTGGAAAACCGACCGGCGAGTTCAACGCATTGAGAGCCAGGTGAGTTTGCCCCTTTCTTACTATAATCCTCACCTCTTTTATCTTTAAATGTTATCTAACGGTCTCATAGCTGCAGAGCTCCGGCTAACCTTTCCTCTAGTTTGGCAACAGACCCGCCTAGAAACCACTACCGGGTGTCCCTCCCTTCCACCTTTACCTCCAGGCTAGACAGGTATTTGAACGGTGTGTAACAGTTAAAATAGTTTTCCTCAGGAGAGAAAAGGTACAGCAGCCTCTAGCACTTATCTTTAAATGATGTAGCCCCAAACAAGATAAAATCTCCTGCACAGAGCTTGTTCAAATGACCCAGAGATACAAAAACAATGTTATTCCATAAACTCAAAATCCAAACTTGCTGAAAAAGCTCAAAGTGCTGAAACATCGATTTATTTGAGCGACAATACAAAATCTAATGTGTGAAAGTTAATTTACAGCTTCACAAATGGTGAGGAAAAGCTTGTTTTTTTGTTTCACACAATTGTCGCATGAATGCCTTTGGGTTTTCTGACTTCTCAGACAAAATAAGCAATTTCAAGGCATCACTTTGGGCACTGGTAACCTATGATAAGCACTTGTGATTTCTGACATTTTATAGAACATGCATGAATGAATATGAATTAAAAATAAACTAATATTAGACAGATTAAGTGATCATCAAAATGAAGCTTGCGTGACTATAGAAAACATTATACACCCCGTTCATTACAAAAAGCTGTAAAATGTTCGAAAACGAGCTCCTCAGCTTCACAGTGCAACAGCTTTTATCAGATTTTCAGTGCGTGAGAAGGAGAGACTCGGATTATGGCACTAAAGCTGAGGTCCGCAGGGCTGCAGATGAGCTCTTGAAAGTGCTGGGCGACGGGATTTGCAATCATTTGGCTGGTTGCTGTATAAATGAGTCAGGGGGCTGCATTTGAACTGATTAGGGCTCTGAGCTTCTTTGGTCACAATCATGGCTTTCATGAGTCTCTGCCAATCCAGATTTGAATTATAAGCCTCAGTATAACTAAGAAAAGCTGCAAATCTACACATTTGAGAAGCTGGAATCACAACATTTTTGTTATTTTTGCTTGAAAAATAACTTTCAGTTCTAGTTGGATAGATAAAAGCAGAAGTTCCTCCATATACAGTGTATGGGATGCTGTCTTTTTGGAGCCACCAATAAAGCTGTCATATAAAACTGTATGTTGTAGCATTGCTAACCTGTATATAACCTCATTTAAACCAACAGTATTTGGGTAAAAGGACTCACACAAACATTTGTACAGTCATCACACAGCCAACATCCCATTTATTGTTTGACATAAATGAAAATGAGAGGTGCATAAATTGTTTGTCTGAACTCTTAAAAGATTAAAAAAGGTAAATTCTCTGCTTATGAACCAGCTACAAGTGACTGAAATGAGACACTGTTTAAAGGGGCTTGCATTCAAGACCAGAAACTATAGAGATCACTTTCACTTCCGCTAATCATAATGTCAGCAAGCAGTAATGATTATATATACACACACACACACACACACAAACATACACACAGTGGCTTGACAATGACCCCAAGCAAAAGGCCAAAGCAAAACAGGATTGTTTAATCAACAAAAGGTGAATGTTCTACAATGGCCAATTTGAAGTCCAGATCTCAAATCCCATCTAGAATCTGTGGTACTGTTTGAAAATAGCAGTCCTGTCCAGTCATCCAATCAACCTGAACAACGTGGAGCAAGTCTGCCAGGAAGAAAGGAGGAAAAAACTCCCAATCAGTGTGCAAAAGTGGTAGATTGTTACCCTAAAAGACTTAAAGCTGTGAAAGAGCTGCAAAAGGTTTAAATTACTGTTAGAGCATATGGGTTTGCAATAAAAATACTGAATGGAAATATGTGTAGGTATCATTTGTAATCCAAACAAATCTGATAACTTTTAAGGGGGGTGAATAATTTTGCAAGCCACTGTACATACATACAATGATTCTCTGTCATAACATTGAACTGCAGGAAGTTAATGAGATATTGTGAGGGAACAAGTAAGGTTGGTTTACTGCCCCTTCACAGGTTATCAGCATCACAATATTCTCTTTCTCTCTTTTCACTCTTCCCTCGTAATCTAGACGGCACTTGGAGCAGATCACCAGTGTCGGCCCTCGGCCAGTGGGCAGCCCGGAGAATGAAGTCCTGACAGTGGGCTACTTGTTGGAGCAGATTGAGAACATCCGGGTTGAGACTGCAGCGGGCCTACATCAGCTCACGGTAGATGTGCAGCGTCCCACAGGCTCTTTCTCCATTGACTTTCTCGGAGGCTTCACCAGCTTCTATGACCGTGTCACCAACATTGCTGTCAGGCTGGAGCCCAAGGGTGGGGCACAGCATCTCATGCTAGCCAACTGCCACTTTGACACAGTGGCCAACAGTCCAGGTACGAAAACATTCCTCCTTCTCTTGAAGAATTCTGCCTACTGTATGTGAGCTCTTACTGAAGTGATTGAGCTTCAGATGTGTAGCACGCAGTTTGCATGTAGGTACATGCAGAAAACATACCTTGAATTCCCAGAAAGGAAAGGACTTTCAAATATAAATCTTTGAATAAATGAAACAGGATATACATTTGAACAATAACTCATGTATATTTTATCAAATATATCTTTTTCAACTGATTGCAACTTCTCAAATCTGCTGTTGGAACCCCTCAAGTGCCATATTGTACATCTAAAATGGGGAATCTGTGGTTTCTGTGGTTTGTGGTTTCATTTTGGGTTTAGTTGTTGTGTCCTGCCACTTCACGATGCTGTAAGGAAAGAGCTGGAACAGTAGGTGTTGTGACTGATCTGAAGAGCACTTTACAGCAAATTTAACCAGTACCTTTAAACCTGTTTATACCTGCAAAAACTAATTAAATTCCTAGAAGCCTCAGCGGTACTTTGTGTTTAGTGCTAATAGTAAATGTTAGTATGTTAAAATGCTAAACTAAGATGGTGAATATGGTAAATATTATACCTGCTAAACATCAACATGCTTCTATTGTCATTGTTAGCATGTTAGCATGCTGATGTGAGCATTTAGCTTTAAGCATCTCTGTGCCACAGTACAGCCTCACAGAGCCGCTGGCGTAGCTGTGGACTCCGTGCCAAATCCTACTGCTCCTTTTCTCACAGTGTGTACAACCAAAAGGTTTCCAGCACGGAAGTCCTCAGGTGTTTTATGAGAACAATACCCTCCTTTGTGTCCCATTTTGTGCACTGTAGTCATGTGGACCTCACAGTGTGAAAGCCATAGCAAGCCAATTCAGAAAATACTTCTTCTTTTGCAAACAGTGATATTGTGCTTCTAACAGGAAGCTGCTTAGAGGAATTTGGGGATCATATCTAGACTACACAGTAATAAAAGTGTTTGTTGATGTAGTCTTAATTTCTGTCTTTTTTTAATTCAGGATTGTTCACTGTTTCACATCCTTGAGCCTGTTGGAGAGAGTTTTCCCACTTCACACGCACATGTACACACACACACACTTATTTCCCAGTAAATTGTATTCCTCACCACTAACTTGTCTAATCTTTCTGTATCACATGTCCCGTTCACATGATCTTTCCTTTTCTTCTCATTATTACCCCTTTTCCTTTTTGTACTCTCACCATTATACAAGCAGTGGGAGCTGGGTTTTTACCAGCTTGTCGCATTCTTCGCATGTTTGCACACAGAGCCTACTCCCTTCATTCTCATGTGTTTGTGTATTTGCGTTATTCTGATGTACTTCAGAGTTCAGAGAATCTTAAACTGAGCCACTGGGTCAGGACCATCGGGAGATCTGGGTGAACAATTGCATTACTCTGTGTGTAAATGCCGGGCCAAGCCAAGCTTCTGTTCCCTAATACAAATGTGAATGGCAAGCAGGAGCTCACATTACCCAGCTTTTTAGTATTTCTTACACACATACACTTGTTTCCTTGTCTTAGGTGCCAGTGATGATGCAGTGAGCTGTGCAGTGATGCTGGAAGTCCTCCACTCTCTGGCCAACCAGTCTGCTCCTCTTAATAATGGAGTTATCTTCCTTTTTAATGGGGCAGAGGAAAATATCCTGCAGGTAAAATGAAGCGACAAGGACACATGTTAGACGAGCCTGTCTTCACCCCTTTAGATTGTCATTTAATATAAAATGTCTCCTCAGTTTCTGTTTTTTTATTTTATTTTCTCTGTTACATTCTTACTTTCTCTCTCACTAACTTTGTCTCCACTTTTTTACTCCTTCTCTTCATCAGGCCAGTCACGGTTTCATTACTCAGCATCCGTGGGCCAAGCAGGTGCGAGCCTTCATTAACTTGGAGGCTGCAGGTGTTGGGGGCAAGGAGGTTGTTTTTCAGACAGGTACTGCACCAGTACTGTTTGACAAATTGGTCGGGTTAGTTTGCTAGCATGTTATTCCTCTGGTTTTCTCTGTGTGTTTGTTTTGCATATATTTGTGTGTGCAGTCCACCATCAATATTTGTTTCTCCGGTAATTGGGAGAGCTTGCAAATAAATTCAATGCAGTTTTTGTTGTTAAGTGTAAAGTGTAGAGTGTAGGTCTTGTTTTGATTTATTCCTACAGTATGTATGCCCTTGTTCCAACCATTTACCTTCTGGCAGGCTGCCATTATTCAGTATCTATATGGATTACTAACCACCTGATTATGGTTCCTGAGGTTCCTGTAACATTGAATTTATATTTTTAATATTATCTGATGCACTTAACTCGGCACAAGTGATATGTGCTATACATTAAATAATCTTAAATGCCTACATCACCAAAACCACAAACAACTAGTGGTAAAGACAGCAAGGGGCAGGGCTACAGAACCCTGATGATATAGCTTTTCTACAGAATGATTATTCTTTGTGCCAAAACCTAGCAAAGTGAGATAACTGTCCAATACATAAAATATCTTAGAAACGTTTTCTTCCGGTTCCCCAAAAGGTCCAGAGAACCCGTGGCTGGTCCAGGCCTACGTTCACGCAGCCAAACACCCCTTTGCCTCTGTGGTCGGCCAGGAGGTCTTTCAGAGTGGCATCATCCCCTCTGACACTGACTTCCGCATCTACAGGGACTTTGGAAACATCCCAGGTAATGCTGAACAATCTTCAGAGTACAGTATAGGAACTAGTCATGAAATTATGAATCCGGTGGCTAATAAATATAGTATATGTATATTTTTATCTTATTCTGTGTATATGTGTATTAAATTTTTTTACAGGCATTGATCTGGCTTTCATTGAAAACGGTTTCATCTACCATACCAAGTACGACACTGCTGACAGGATCCTGACAGACTCAATACAGAGAGCCGGTACACAAATAAGCACACTTGCCTCTACCTACATGTACTAAACTTAAATAAGTGTTATCCCATTGCAAATAGATTTGGCGCATGTTAGCTGGTGGGTGTGTCTGTCTGTCTCTCAAGTAGAAAACGGTCACTGCGGCAGTAGATTGGTCTGGCAAAAACAAGCTGGCAACGGCGTTTTTCTGTCACCGACACCGCTGCCCATTTGTGCTTTATACCCCAGTTTCAGACTGGTCAGCACTCTGCTGATGTCATTATTTCTCTGAGAACTAAAAAATGCATACATACAGCCACAGACTTTTGCAGTTGCACTTGCTCTCATTTACCTTGTGCATCTGTGTCGCTGAATTGTTTTGCTTTGCTTAGCAGAGAATCCAGTCAGTCAGCACTAAAAACTTGAGACAGTTGGCGTCTTTCCTCTCTGGCTCAGCAGCTACTGGACATCTCCCTCCTCTTCCTCTGTGTGTACAGTAACTCACAATGAAAGGCATGAATTATTAGTGAGAGAATGTGAGATTTCAGAGGGAGGCAGAAGGTATTTTTAGTCAGCAGAGCAAGAGGCAGTTTTGCAAGGTGGAGAGTAAATACCGCACAGGGACAGCTGAGGAGGAAGATACACCAGTAGCTCTTCTCTGTTAATGCCTGTTATGAGCACAGCAGGTTTTTGGTCTAACCCGCCTCTTTCAAATCTCCTGCTTCACAGCTCTGCCAAAGTGGGGGGAAGGTACAAGGCTAGCATTGCTCTAATGTTGATTCACTTTTGTTCAAATCAAACGTCGCCTGGATCTGTTTGTAAAAATGATATTATGTAGATATATAAACAAGAGCATGACAATATAACTGTTATAAATGTTACTGTGGAATAACATGAATACATATGATTTTTAAAAAATTCATCTTATCATTTTTGTTTTGTCGTAGTGAAATTCATGAAGGAAAGTTGTGAGTAAATGACAAAGCAGAATCGTGTAGCTAAGCAGTGAACCCAGCATGAACAAGTAGATGTTGTATACTCAGTTGTTTACACTTTTAGGCCACAGCAAGCCTACCAGCCGGAAGAACAATGGAGCTTTGTCTTGCCTGTGTGTTTGTGTGTGTGTGCTGAACTATGCAGACATACATGCCGCAGTTCATAGAGCAGCACAGATAAAAGAAAAATAGCCTCGGGCTGCAGTAACCCACACAACGACCTCTTACCGATCCTTCACGTAGCCAGATTTCTCATCTACATTCAACATCATGGTGCCATAAATCAGACTTGCTCTCACACACCACATCATCATACTCTCTTGCAAACACCATTAAACACACACTGTAGTACTATATGTAAGACAGAATAGTTGTGTGTGTGTGTGTGTGTGTGTGTGTGTGTGTGTGTGAGAGATTGTACACTTCTACGTGAGTATAAGAGTATAGTTGTGTGTTTAAGAGAATAGTAGTGTATGTAGGAGAGTATGATGGTGAGTATAAGGGTATTCATGATATAATATGATACCATTTGTTAGAGCAAGTATAATTTACGGCCTGAATTGTCTTCCATACATCTTTAATGATTTATATTCTGTAATTACCAATAACATTTTATTTTATTTTATTTAAAGGTAGTTTTATAAATGACAATTAAAGCAGAGATTGTAAGGCTCAATACACCATAACAGACTTCATTTACTAGTATCTTTTTTGTTAAATCATTTACATGGTGTTCATGTGCCCATGGTTTTTACTGTCTGGGTGGCTGTGCAGGAATGGCAAACGCCACTACCTCAGTGTAGCCTGTCCCTGCTTGTCAGGTTATACTGACTCAATTAACTCTGTCTACTGCATGTGATGTGTCAGCTCTATAAAGGATTATGCCTTTTGTCATATGATAGTGAAGTTATCACTTTCATATTCATTCATATTAACCATTTCCTTCCTCTGATTGTGGGGGTGGTGGAATTACAAATAGTGGAAACCAAAATCCACAATAGAGGAAACTCAGTGTTTACTCCCAACTTCGTCCATGTCCATGAATTCATATAGTCTCCTGTCCAGTCCTGGTTTTAAGTTAGGATCATGTTCTGCTTGTACGCTCTGGCTGTTCAGCTGATGCACTCTATACTGCAGAAATCAATGCAGCTAAATGCAGCAGAGCTTTATTGTGTTACATTTCAGCTTTGAACCTCTTCACTTCAAAAGTCACTTCCTGTTTTCAGGTGACAACATCTTGGCGGTGCTGAGGTACCTGGTAAAGTCAGAGAAGTTGGCTGATTCCTCAGAGTATCGTCATGGCAACATGGTATTTTTTGACCTGTTAGGGGTAGTTGTGGTGGCTTACCCAGCCCGTGTTGGCACCATCCTCAACTACATGGTAGCCACAGCCACCTTCCTTTATCTGGCCAAGAAAGCCTCACTGCCAGGCAATGGAGGTAGGTCACCATTTCCTTTGGCGGATGCACATTATATCATTTCCTGTTCTGGGTGTTTGTCGTGTGTTTTCCTCTTTGTGGCTTATTCAAGTGTTTTACTTACAAAATGTAAGATGAGAATAGTCCAATCCCAAAACCAAATTGTTAAACTCATTTCATTTGTCTGTGGAAGAGTTGGAAGAACTGTTCCTGTGTGTTACCATTTATTTCCATCTCTCTCAGGTGGTCGCTATGTTCGAGATCTGGCCGGTGCCACAGGTGTAGCAGTCCTGAGCTGGTTAGTCACCCTGATGTCAGTGCTGATTGTAGCTCTGCTCGTCACTCTGCTGGGCCGCTCCATGTTTTGGTACAACCACTTCTACGCCTCCATCTGCTTATATGGTGCTGCTGCCACGGGCAAGATGGTCCTCATTCACACGCTGGCCAAGAACTTGTACTTTGGAGTAAGTGGATTTTTTTAATGTAGGAATTCCTTTAAAGGTATAGTTTGACATTTTAGGAAATTTGCTTTCTTACAACTAGCCTGTTCCCTCCTACAAAATCCACCTACCAGCACCTTTATGCTAAGCTAACCATCACTTGGCTTCAGCTCCATAGTGAAGAGACAAATATGAGAATGGTATCTTCTCATCTAACTCTGGGCAAGCAAGCAAATGTGCGTATTCTGCAAAACTATTCCTTTAACTTTGGACAGTAACTTTAAAGGGCAGACAGTGTGTGTACATGCATACTTTGAATTATAGTCTATCCCACAGATAAGTTTTGTTTAATAGATCACACAGAAATCATTAGTCCTTAAAGAAGATAAAATGAATAATGCCTGCATGAGAACTCTACAACTCTCTACATCTCAAGTACCACTTCATCAACACCATCCATCATCTTCCAAATGAAAAAGTGGAGAAAAAAAAAGATAGATATGATTTGATTACAAATTATATAAAAGTGGATATAATAGTGGATGTTACATTTTTCATTTAGTGGTTAAGTTTATGTTGGTTTTGGTTAAGTTTGCATTCGTATTACTACCACTTCAAGTGGCAGAAGCTGTATGTTCATCATTTATCCATTACTTTTAGCTAGCTATTTCAACCATTTATCCATTACTACTAGCTAACTGTTTCAACCATTTATCCGTTACTTTTAGATAACTATTTCAACTTCTCTGCTCACTGGCTAACTAGTTTTTTCGCACTCTGCAACACAATATTTCAGTTGTTATAGCTGACTTAGCTACTCCACAATATTTCCACATATTGTCTGGCAACTGCCAAAGTACCCCCTGGGGTAGAAGTCTGGGTGGGAGTCACTGTTCTGGTTTAACCAGAATGACTTTGAAGCAGGGAACACTAAAATCTTCACCTCTTTGCCTACAAAAGTACATGCAGACAGTAGAAGAGAAACAATGATATCTGTGTTGTTGTAGTCCCACATCAAACAAGACCAGAGTCTGCTGTACAAAGCTCTCCGTAGACACTGGGGATTTATTTGCAAAGCAGTGATGCGAGACGATTTGTTTCAGTATAGATTTGGTGTGTGCGTGCATGCGTGCGTGCGTTTTCTATATAACAGCTGGTTGACAAATCATTCAACCAAAAGGCAATGTGAAAAGAGCTGGGCAAGTGCCTCTCAGTGAAGCCGTGATCTTGATGTTCATTTTAATCGAACAATACTGCCTATTGTGGGATGTTGTGCATTGTAACAAAATATTGCAGCAAGCCTCTCAATTTTCCTACAGTAATGCAAAGTAAATTCTTCCTCTAGTAGTTTTTTGTTTTTTTTTCTTCAAAACCCATTGGTTTTGTGCTCCTTTTTAGTTTATAGCTTAAGTTTCAGTTACAGTGGCCATGGTGAACAGTTCCTGTTGTAGGATTCGGGAAGTACCAAGTCATTCTTTGTTCCTGTTTAGTGTTTATCCACAACGGTCATGAGTCAGTGATTGCCTTATTTGCAGTTATACGTAAAAATATACAAGTAATATTATTTGTGATGTATGTTAAGTGTGTAAATAAGGCATCAAGTGAGGGTGCAGTCTTGTAATTACCAGCATGTACTGGCCAACAGATCTCCTCATATGAGTAGCCTATGAAACAACCTCAGCTGCTCTATGTGTTATTCCTTAATTAAAGTGATGCATTTCAGAGGCTACTTGTCTGATGAGTGAGGAGTGCGAATCGCCACCACACACACTTCATGGAAAAAACTTGAAGCATTCCTCAATGTCAACAGATTTGAATTCCAAATAGTTTGAACTGATACTATATATACTGATAATATTATGATGCCTTGAGTAGAAAGGAGGAAAACAAGAACAGCTCTCTTAGTCCATGATATTTGGTTAACATGGTAAAAGTGGCAGATGCTCTTACTTCCTTAAGTTTGTCAAGAGTCATTTGGGTTAATACATTGATTATTTTGTCTACATTGTGATTATATAAGCAAAGAAAGTAAAAATTAAAGGATAATTGTCATTCAAAAATATATCTTAGCAACATTTTTTGTACTGACATCCAAAATAAAGACAAATAAACATTGATTTGTCAACAAAATTGAATATAGAGAGTGATAGATTCTAATAAAGATGATGAATATGTTGCTTCACATCTATTTTTTTTTTTTTTTCCGGCAAAGCAACAATTACTTTTTTCCTCAACTGCACATAAGCTGATTCCCACCTTTTTAAAAGCAACATACATATGAAATAACAATCGGTATGCCACAGATGTTGCTAGTCTACTCATGCATATTCTTTGTATGTTGAGCTGCTGTGTGTGTTTTCCATGCAGGGTGTCCGTTTGGTGGAGCTGGGTGATCTCTACTTTGACGTGAGCTTGTTGCTGTGGTGCTGCAGCCTGGTGTGGCTGACCCAGCAGGGCCTGTGTTCAGCCTATGTGCCCATGCTAATGGTGGCCTTCCCCCTGGCCACCAAACTGCTGCTGGCGAAAGAATTTAAACATAGAGGTAAACTCTCCACCTCAACTCAACTTTATTTACAATGAATGTTTATTTATAGGCAAATTAAAAATACTAGAAATTGGGACATATTTTTTAATTTAAAGTTGAACTCAGTTGAAAGGACTGGTGTTATTCCTCTGCATGTAGACACTTTGATTATTAATACTTTCTGGTATAGCTAGAGATAAAAGTCATGCCCAAACCAGCAGTAAGATCAAACTAGGCCGCTTTAAGTCATTTTTAGATGATCTTATTGATGGCTCTTTAGTGACAACTAATACAAACTAGTTTGTTTCAAGTATACTGAACCCTTTACTGTACTCCAATACTGTGTGATTGGGTTTAAGAGGGATTCCCATACCAAAAGATTCTAGCCTGATGGTCTGAACCTTCAGTTTGATCTGACAAACAGTAACTTCTCTATCTCTCTGCAGGAGCATCCTTGAAGTACAGTGTACTCTATCTGTTGGGCCTGGCGTTGCCGTATGTCCACTTCATGTTCCTCATCTGGGTGGTGTTTGAGATTTTCACGCCCATCATGGGTCGCAGTGGCACAGAAATACCCCCCGAGCTGGTGCTGGCCTCCCTAGTCACCTTGGCAACCATCTTTCTCTCCTCCTTTTTTGTGAGTAGTCCCAACAATGAACAACAAATCTGGATTCTTTTTTTGTCAGCAGAATCACCTTGAAATCACATTGGTTGTGAATTGGGGAGTGTCTGCAGGACAGAATACACATGACCAAACAGTTTTATTTGGTCAAGTTCATGGCAGCAGTGTTTTGTTTGAGCAGTTTATTCACATTAGTTGTTTGATTTCAGATAAGCAAATGTGTATAGAGAGACAACAGAGTGGGAGTAAATCTGGCAGATGGCGGCTTAGGTTTTTTTTTGTTTGTTTGTTTTTTTTTGGATCTTTGTCTTAATAGAACATTTAATTTAATAATCTACCATGCTAGCGCAGTGTAGATTGTTCCTCCACTCCAGTAACATATTATTATATTTTTCTGTCTGTCTCAGCTGCATTTCATCTACTTGGCACGGAGCACTAAGTGGATCCTGGCTAGTCTGGGCTCAGTCTTCATCATCACGTTCCTGTTGATGTCCTGCGGTCTCCTCTTTCCTTATTCAGACAGTCCAGACAGCCCGCGGCCAAAACGAGTCTTCCTGCAGGTTTAAAGTCACAATACACACACACACACACACACACGCAAATTCTGTACATTTGTATTTTTTCCTTTGGGTTTAGAAGATATTTTACTAGTTTTGTAAAAAAAAAAAAAAAAAAAAAATGTTATATGGAAACTGGAAAAATGTCCTTTCTTAAATGGAGGAAGCATTCATGGCTGAGAAGGAAACATCCAATAAACACTTTTAATACCACTTGAAAACAGCTACTGCAGACTTGTCTTTTTTTTTTGTTTGGGCTCGACTGACCATCCTGCAGTGCAGCTCCTGCTTGCACGATTAAAATCTCTTGTTGGGAGCAGGTGAAATACAAAACCCCTATATAGCATGTTTTTTGTAACTGGGACACTCAGGTTTTCGTGAGTGGAAAACAGTGCTCTGATTCCTCTCCTCCACCTTCTCATGTTAAGTAGTTAAGAGTAGAAAATCGCTCAGTAAAACATCTGCAGAACAAGGCAGATGAAGGAAAATAAACGCTTAAAAGAAGTAAGCAACGTAATTTTTAAAAATGTTTTTATCCACCTCCCTGCAGCATACGACGCGGACCTTCCACAATCTCCAGGGCCAAGTGGAGAGCCGGGACTCGGGGCTGTGGATCAACAGTTTTGACTACACAGGCATACAGCACATCACACCCGTCATACCTGAGATTAACGACGGCGTTCGCACCCACTGCCGCGAGGACCAACCCTTCTGTGGTTACCCCTGGTTCCTGCCGGTGAAGTTCCTCAGCAAGTCAGTAGCACAGCCTTACAGCTGGCAGCATAGTCTCCATGTTCTTTGTTTTCATTCGCTTAATGTTGTTGTCTTCATGTATAGACTTTTCATACTTTGTACTCTTCCTCACCTCAAGTATTTTGGCATATTTGCAGGAAGAACTGGTACCTTCCTGCTCCAGAAGTGTCTCCCAGCTCTCCGGTGGAGTTCAGCCTGCTATCCAAAGAGGAGACCAGCTGGGGGACGATCAAGATGACCTTCAGTGTGAAAGGTCAGGAGCAGTTTATGTAGCCAAAACAACACGAATCTAGATAGGTTATCTTTCTATGAGTTGTATGCAGAGATAAAGAACTTTGACTTTAGCACCAATGTCATGTGACTTCACTTGGACTTATGGAGCCATATGACCAGTTCAGATGAATCTTGGCTGATGACAGTAGCATATTCACAGACAGAGAATTCTGAAAATATCCAGTGACATATTCACTAGGATGAAGAGTTTATAATCAGCACTGAGATTCTGATTTTGAACAGGAGGTTGCCATTTTGACATTAAATTATTGATTGAAAGTTCATTCTTGAGCTTGGAAACATTAGTTGACGAGATAACCTCACCACAAGGTCCATTTAGCAGCTGTTCTGAAGCTTTCAATCATATCAGACATTCATCCTCAGCAGAAGGAGTTTGCTCAGTTGTCATAGAAATGTAGAAGGCTCAGAAATCTCAGCTTGTCTACGTTGGCTTAGAAAAACTCTGAAAAAGGCATATTTGAACATCTACAATTACATGACAACTGGGCAAATTCCTGTGATATGCTCAAAATCTCCAGAACAGCTACAGTATTTTCATCAAGCCATTTATTACTATAGTACATGAAGTTATTGTTATAATTTCAGCACATGACATTTTGGATTTCTGGTGCCAAGCAGTTCAGTACCCATTACCGTACAGCGACTGTCACAAATACAAACTGTCAATAGACGCGATGCATTCCTTTCCTTTTCCTTTTCTGATCTGGATGTGTATGTGTGCATATACGTGCATGTTAACTTGCGCACTTATGTCCTGTCCCGTGCAGGCCCCAGCCACATGTCTCTGTATCTGATGCCTCACCGAGGAGCCAGCCTCTCCACCTGGTCCTTCGGTGACGGGACGCCTCAGTTTGACCTGAGCGGAGAATATTTTGTCTTCTATTCCCACGGCCTCGACGCCCCCACATGGACCTTCTGGTTTGAAATACAGGTACTGTCTGCAGCTAAACAGGCATTCTGTACTTTTTGTACTTATTAACATTTCATACCTCTGCTCTGTTTCATGTGAATTATTCAAACTGCTTTCTGTTTTTGGTGACAGGAGGTGATCTGTGAAAGCATCAGTGTTTGTCAATGTCGCCCTTCAGTGTTGGTTTTTGACAGTAAATGTTTATTGACAAACCTCCTATCAATGTAAAATATTGAAAGTTATAATGTTATAACCTGCGTATTTAAAGGAATAGTTCGACATTTTGGGAAATACACTTATTCACTGAGGTGTTGTTAGTGAGCTTTAGAGGTGCTGGTAGGTGGATTTGTTTACCTTTGGACAGAGCCAGACTAGCTGTTCACCCGTTTCCAGTCTTTATGCTAAGCTAACTGTCTCCTGGCTCCAACTTCATATTTAGCATACAGACATGAGAGAGGTATCAGTGTTTTCATCTAACTCTAAAGCGTATTTCCCAACATGCTGAACTATTCCTTTAAGATTGTTGTCCTTGCCCACGATATTATATAAATCATCAGGTACTGCTGCAACTTTGACAGCCTGAAATCCATTTTAGTATCCAGACAGATGCAACTGAGTTTATTTTGTCATTCTTTTCATTGTGCACATTTCCTCAGGGCCTCAGTCAGTGATGTCTGCAGGAGATTATCTCCTGCCAGGACACAGTGGGACTGTGTTGCTGTCATGTGAAAACCTTTAAACTCCAAATTAGGAGATTAAAATTTTTTGAATTGCATCAACAATTGCATGGTTTGAAACAAACTCCATGACCTTTTAAAGACTCTCCTTTAAAATCCAATGCATGAGCTAAAACACGTGCAGCATAATCAAGCTAAAGGTGACAAGGTGATTTTTCTTAGGGCCTGGAAAAACTGCTGGTCTGGTTCTGGTCCTCTCACATGTCAACTGATGCTGACAATCATGGTTTTCTTTCTTTCTCTCCCTCTGCCAGCCTCCCAGGGACCCGGACCCATCAGACCCTGAGGGGATGATCTCTGTTGCCATCTCCTCCCACTATTTCTTCGGCCAAGACCAGAGGACTGCTCAACTGGAGGAAATCCTCCGTAGGTTCCCCACATGGGCTTTTCCTTCATCTTGGGTCAGTACCTACGACATGTACCGGTACTGAGGACGCCACACATCACAGAGATTGACGCTCAGAAGAGCTGAGGGCTACAGGGGCCCCCCGAGACAGACAGAAGATTTCAAGGAACAATACTGAGGACCAGCCCTGCTGCCTTTCCACTCTGACACAAACGCACACTCTTAACACACACCCACGCTCCCTTCCAGCCTGCCTGAGAGACCCCCATCACTGTGTCAGTAGGCTTAGTAGCTATCTGAGCAGGAAGACACACTGAGACATGCCAGAGGTAAGCTGATCAGACAGCTTAAGGACTGACTAACTCACCGTCCGATACACCGGCCACCACAAGCCTCGTGCTCACTCCTGGTTTAGTGAAACGAAGGGGTTAGGATTTTTTTTTAGTACTCAATCTGTCGTGCCTTTGCTTTACTCACTCCCCTCCTCACTTTCCCTCTTGCTCACTTCCTCCCGTTCTTCCTCTCTCATGTTAACAGTCTTTGTGAATGAATAACGTCTCATGGCTACCTCCCATGCTCTCTCTTTATCAGCAAACCACGTGGGCCATTTGTCTCTGCCGTCCTCTGTGACTATAACACCACCACTATCTGCACTGTAGGTGTAGTAACATACTGATGGATCTGTTTGGGAAGGGAAACAAAGAGCTATTTTTGTTTCACCCCACTTCCGACTTTAACTGGAAACTTTGAAAGTCGCTTTTCATCAACACGCACTTCTTGTTTGTTACGAGCAAACTGTTTTTGTATTAACTAATCCGTTAACTGTGAAATTGCTCATTATCATTCCTCACTAACACCACTGATTTGCAGGAGGGTCGTCGTACAATGAGGAATGCCAACAATCTACTTTAATTGTCAGAGAATTTGGCATGCAGATGCAGAAAACTGTGCCTGTTAAATGAAACAGCTGGCTAAAATCAAAATGTCGTTGTGTCCTTTGAAAGGAGCAGCCTTCTTGAAGGTCTTTTCTGAGGTCATAAAGTTTTCGCTCTGATGTGTTCCAGCAAACGTTTTAACTTTGGGCTTGACGAGACCAGAACTCACAGGGAAACAAGGACGCGTGGCAGTGTGAATGTCCTCTGATTTCAAAGAATTCCCTGAGCCTTGAGTGTGACTCAGTGGAAAACCAGCAATGCTCATTAACAGTGTCAGTCAGCTTGTTCTGTCTCATGTGGAAGTGTTGATTATTAACATTTCCTGTTACTATAATAGTATTTGTACTTCAACTTCAAACTTGACCTCTGCTCTGTGCTACGAGCTGTCTCCAGCAGTACCAATTAATATCTTTTTGGAATGAAAGAATATAGAGCCGCAACGATTGACTGATTAATCAATTAGTCTATCAAAAGAAAATAATCTGCAACTATTTTAATATTCTATTCATTGTTTTAGTCATTTTCAAGCAAAAATGTCAAATCTGCTGGTTCCAGTTCCTTTGTGCAGCTTTTCTTTGTCATATCTAATAGCAAAAGAAATATCTTTGGGTTTTGGACTGTTGTTCGGACAAAACATGGCATCTGAAGATGTCGAGTTTTGATTCTGGGAAACTGGGATGAGTGGAAGATTGATACTGAAAATGATTGTTAGCTGCAGCCCTAAAAGAACGTTATCCAGCCATGTAACTGTACATCTTGGCTGCAGATGGAGATTCAGTCATTCAGTCAATTGAACCACTAAAATCACATTAAAACAAAACAAGTAAAGACAATGGGTAATGCTTTCTTTATGGGTCTGTAATAAGTAATAATACTATGCAGTTTGGTACTAATCATATGGAACATAGAGACCAGTTTGTATCCTTCCAATTAGTTGCCAGCTGATTATGCACAAATTTGGTCTACAGACAAGCATACAATTCAACACATATGGAGAATAAGGTTTCCAATATTAAATGAATGAATATTTACTGAGCTTTTCTTTGAAATAAATTAATATTTTCCCTATTATTAATACTAAATTGCACAGTTCTTTCCAGGAAATGTCCTAGGAAGTTATTAGGAAATGACAGACCTGTAAAATAAAGCGTTACCAAAAGCACTTGCGTACAGATAGTTTAAGGTGAAATAAAATTCTGTTAACCATAAATAATCTGCTGTTGACAGACAAGAAAGAAACGTAACATGGGAAGTCTACTGTATAGTGAAGTAGATAACAGCTCACATTTTCAGACAGTCTCTCCTGAAAGACTTTCATAGTGTTGCGCTTGTCGTTTACAGGAGAAATGACAGAAATAGTGCCAAGAATGGGGGAAAAAAAGCAGGAGATAGAGAGGTTCAGTCCCTGGCTCTTTTCTCACCTCCACACAGCTAGCCAATCACAGCGTGAAGTGGGGGTGAATGCTGGATCTTCTGTTTCAGAAAGTTCTAGATATCCAACGTAGGAAAGGCGCGGGGAGAGGTGTTAACTGTTAAAAATAACTATTAATGTTGCGAAGACTGATTTGATTGTTGTTGTTGGGAAGATTTAAATGATTTAGCTAACTAGTGTTAGAGATTATTTTTGATGAGTTAGAAAGCATCATTGTGTTTGTCTGTGGGCTACCTCTGTTTCCTGCTAACAAAGTGGACATTTATAGATTTTATCTGAAGAGGTCTGTTTCCACAGTGTTTCAATAGTTGAAGCTCATGGCTGTGTCCCCTCCCTGCCTTCTGTCCCACACTCTGATGAAATCTGTTAAAACACAAACACAGTTGCTTGTTGGCAGTTTGACTCCTCCTACATGGACTCACAGGTGGAAGCAGGTTGTAAAGACAGCTGAGCAGAATCGCCTTTCGTCCACTTTGTGTTACCCGGTGACGTGTTGTTGTGATCCATGTTGTCTGTAAAAATACGAAATGCTGACATATGAAGGAGGCCTTAACATTTTGCCTCCAAAGACAAACAAAATGTTTACTGTTGTGGACACAAACGTCTCAGTGGACTTAAACATATCAGGTGCTGACCTGTACAGAGTTTTGATGTACTGTACTGAATTGTTGTCTGCTGGAAAGTTTAAACTTAAAATCCATCACAGCCTTCAACAGCAGTTGGCAGGTTGAAAACAGATTGTCCTTTTTTCTGACTTCCCGTCCATGTCGTCTTGTCGGTTGAGATAAGAAGTTGAAAGTTTATTCTTTTGGCTGTTTCCAAGTACTCCAACTCCATCTGCTGAGGAAGATGGTGTGATGCTACTGAGTGGACCTTGTTGTTGTTAAAAATCCAGGTGATCTTATCAGCGGTAGATCACCTGTATGATCTACCGCTGATCAGCAGTATGAAGACACGTTGGGCCTCAGTGTCACTTCAAAGGCAAAACATCAAATCTGTCAGACATCTGCCGATATGAATTGGACTCAGACTGTACAACGGAAAGAAGAAATGACATTTAATTGGCTGGTGAAGTTGTTGGTCACTAATGTAGAGATTTCATACTTCTTAAGTATTATTGTTCATCTTAAAGGACCATACTGTGTTTTTCTGGTTTTTGTTTTTGTTTTTTTTGCATGTTTTAGCCATTTAAGACAGATCATACATACTTCACATAACCCTACTGTAACTTTGACAGCAGGCACACTGTTTCAGGTGTCTACATTTGGACTTGCATATCATTTGGATGAACAGAGACCAACAGCTGCCTGCTGGAAAAATAAACACAAAATAGTTGGCTGTAATGTAAATGTGCTAAAACACCAGTATGGTCCTTGAATATATTACATATTAAACTCTGTGCTGCTCTACAGCTGTGAGTAATGGAGTCAGTATGAAGCGCAGCAGAAACGGACACAAACTTCTTCACTCCGCACAGCTGGCCAGGTGTGTCCTGCACTGTGATCAGTCAGCAAGAGCACCTCGCTCGTTGTGCAGTCCATCAGTAGGAAAATGGTTAATCAATTAACGGGGTTGTTGATGGAGCAGGAACTGATTTTCTTCCTGGCTGACTCACGACGTGGCACACTTTAAAGGTGGTCGTAATAACTTCACTGTTCACCTGGTCTGATCAGCACTGAAGTAAGAAGCTGAAATAAGCCATGTATTTGAAAAAGGACCTCCAGCTAACACACACACACAGTTCATCAGTGTGTAGATGTCGGTCAGTGCTGCAACAGAAGATGATCTAAATCTCTTATTGAAAGTGCTTCAGATGATGTGCACAGTGTCTATGGGAGAAGAAGCTCAACAAATGTAAATTAATATTTTTCTAATAGTGTTTGACTTTTGTTAGAGACGGAAGGAAAGCATGGAAATGGATGAGTTTAAAAATGACTGTTTAAAAAAAAAAAAAAAGTATTCAGCTTGTTTGTATTTCAAACCAACAGTTTGTTAAAAGACCACCAGTTACTGACCATTTCAAGTTGTGGAAGAAATCTGACCATGTTGTTTAGAGTTTTGTTTATGGTTGTAACCAAGAGGTGCGTTCGTTTTTTGTAAAAGCAAGAACACAGGAGGAACTGCTGTAAATGTGGGACGGAGCAGGCAGATGTTTGACGTCGTAAATGCTGTGAAATGGCTCGCCCGATGCATACGATGAGCGCTGCTAGAGAGCTTAACATAGAAAAAAAAACCACAAACTCCTTTTTAGGATAAAGTGAATTTAAATGGTCACTTTGCGACAGAATCTAATGTATTAATGTTCAGTGTCAACTCACACTTGGATGTAGCTTTATCTTTGTCACATGTAATAAGTCAGTCAAGGAAACTCTACCATTCACTCACAGAAACGTCCATATCAGCCTGAGGAATGAACAGTTTAACTGAATCTATTCTGGGATACACGTTGATATGTCTTAACGCCTGTTGTTGTAAGGATATTTTTAAAACTGTTATTTTTAAATTTATTGCCTATTTCTCTAACTAAAACTAAATTAAAATGTTTTTGTTTTTAACGGGACTGATCATTGTGATTGATTTGACACTGACAGCTGTTAACAGTTAAGTTTCTCCTTTTGAACTGCGGTTTTACTTTTTTAAAAATTGCATATTTGTTTTAGTTGAAATTAAGTAATTAATATGACTTGCAATTGGGATTATTTGGATCAATCTTGTTACAGGGTATCCATCTATTGAATGGACGGGATGATTTGCATTATGCAAAAAGCTTGAATTAAATTAGCACTTGTACAGCAATTAAAATGCTAATTGTGTTAATGTTGTTGGTTGTATTGTCCTATTTACAACTCGTGTCATTTCACTGCAAGTACATACAGACAGCAGATCAGATTCTAATTAGAAATACTCTGGTTTAATTAAAAAAAAAACCCCGCTGTACTCAATGAGGCAAACTAACCATTTTTAAAAATAATTTATTGGTCTTTATGTACAAGGAAAAAATAAAGTAGAAAACCAAACATGAGTAGAAAAGGCAAACGTACAGGAGAGTATCTTTACACTGCATTGAGGATGTTTGCTGCTGCTTCCGCCCCAGAAATCAAACTTTACTCCGAGTCAGGAAACAGGCAATACTTTTAAACTGTACACAGGAGGGAGGGAGCGCTGTCCACCTGTGAGTGAACGTGACACCCAAGTACCACGAGACGCACCTGACCGACAGCTCCTTGCCCGTAGAGAAGGAACCCAGAAAAGATCTGCAATATTCATTTCCGTAGGAAATTGTCTTTTATGCCGTCAGCATTAGTTTTGAGCATCAATGGTTAGGTTTCCAATGAGAGGGATGGGGTACAGGTGTGTGTGTGTGTGAGGTTTTCTTTCCCCCCTGCATAATGATTCAAGCGCTCAATCGAAGCAACCGGTTAAAACAGAAGGCCTCTGGATGTAAAGTCTTTGGTTCATCATGTTACCGTTTTCAAGTTAAGTAAAGCTTACAGCGGAGCAGCGTAGTGTAGCTGTAGGCTTGTTCAGTGGAACAAGGGTGCGACAGGATTTATGTTGAGTGACAACAGTACATCAGCGACAGCAACCCTGTGTCGCCTAGTCATTTTGCCCGTACCTAACTAAATAGGCAATTCGTAAAACAGAAACCACTGAATAATCTAATTTTCAACAGACAGGACACCCAACTCATCTTGTACACACAGACAAGAGAGAAAAAAATGAATCTATAAAATATGATTTGGTCTATCATGAAAAGTAAAAGCAAACAGCTGGGGGGAAAAAAGAAGTAGAGAACATAAAAAATAAAGCTGAGTAACATTGCAATACATTGCACAACATAATACTGACATATCTGTGATGAACCTTTTTAGTGCTTGTGGTAGAGAGCCAATACACGACATTGATTAACTAGGGGGGG
>LKNJ01000911.1:79729-118453 GCA_002120245.1 Maccullochella peelii
GGGGGGGGGGTTGTTAGCAGTCATAAAAACAAACTGAGCATCAATTCAGTAATTACCACTCAGCTATAATGACAATAAATAATAGCAATAATGACGACTAATACAAACAAACTGCATGTGATGAGTCACCAAACACGTGTCAACACATTCTCAATACAATGTGGTACACGCATTCATAGATCCACGCAGAAGAAGCACACAATGTGGCGAAATCGCTATTCATCGTCTCAAGCGGTTCAGGGATGTGATATGCATATTGGACTGGACGAAATATAAGTCCTTATCAGATGATGAGGGTCACATTACACAAAAACTCTTCCATCACACAACCACAGGCAAGGCAGCGACGAAATCACTTTAAAATGATACTGACGCGTCATCGTTAACACTACTGACGATGCTCATTCAACAAGGGATAGGTACATCTACAGAGGAGGATGGCTATAATGACTCAATATTAATGATCTGCCTGAACTGAAACCCAAAATGTGTGTTTAAAAAGCTGGATAAAGCATCATATGATTTGGTTTTATAGTGTCTGTTTCACTGCACTACAGCCTTACACCTGCTCAACACTGATCTGCTTGATGTCTAAAATCTGGACCACATGAATGGCTGATTCGGGCTCAGACTCCCCTCAGACACTTTTGGGGGCCTGGACTTGAAAAATACACGAACAGAGGTACCGATAAGTGGTAAGAAACTAGTCTGCACTCACAACAGTGGATTCTTCTCAGAGATAATTTTCTTAGAAATCTTAAATCACTTCTCAAGAATTACACAGAATTCATACCATTTTACAGGGAGACTCAAGAGGGACATGGTGTAATTGATAGAAAAATAATGTTATCTTGTACACTTATATTATTGAAAAAGGTATCACAAAATATTCTAAAATCATATGAGGTACTGCACACTTACTGTCGGCTCAGACACACTTCAGCACATCTCATAAATGATTCATGACTAATGCTATGTTCGACATTTTGCTTAGCGACCTAGCATGACGCTGCCATCAAATACACGCAGGTGTTTTGTCTTTGAACTGATTCTTGCACTGATTGCAATAACCAAAGGAAACAATGGAGCTTTTTGTCTGGACAGTGGGGAAAACCCCCCCAAAACATTTCAAAGTCTCCAGTTGCACAGGAACGAGGAACAAAAAAAAACCCCTAAACACACAAAACATCTGTCTTGGAATAAAAAAAAAAGCCTGGTGCTTTCCTGTGCTGCTCTACAGCTTCCAAACACCACAACCTGATGTATGAACACACAAACTGACAGTTTGTCTAACAGCACATTTTGGTAAAAATGAAGCCTGTTAGAAAGGAACCATCCTGAACATCCAAACTGAACCCTGTCTCTGCTTGTGCTGTGACGTCTTTGTGTCAGTCGGGCTGTCTGTTGGTAGCTCAGTATCCACAGGTGTTCCAGTCGACACAAAGGGCAAATCTGAAGAGTGGATAATACTGACTGAAGTAAGAACCTGCAGGAGAGGTACTTTCTGTACACACACACACACACACACACACACACACACACACACACACACACACAAAATAAAGTATTTCCAGCCACTGCTGCTTTCTCCTCTCTTTCCCTCAAGGCTCCAAAGTTCACAGGTTAGAGTCCTGAGGAGGCTCCAGGCTTCAGGACAAGGTGCAGTCGTAGGCTCCCTCCTCCTCTCCCTGCTCCTCCTTCTGTTCAGGTGGACAGTCCTCGGAGGAGGGACGGGAAAAACCTCCTGCAGGTTCAAGGGAGGGCAGGGCCAGGCCCAGCGGAGCCGCTACTCCTCTACTGTCCTCCGCTCGTGGCACTGCAGCGCCACCCAGCCCTTCAGAGCCGCCGAGCTTGGAGCTCTGGCTGGTGGGCTGGAAGGCCTCGGGCTGCACCTGCTCGGCCGCCGAATCCATCAGCTGCTGTAGCTGTGGCTGGATCAAGTTGAGAAATGGTTTGTATCCCAGGCTGGAAAAAGGTGAGAGATGAAGGAGAGAAAAAGGTTAGCATGACAACACTGGATATATGTTCTTCACCATTACATATAATTGTATTTTTACTAAAACAGCCAAACACATTGAAAACATTCACAGTGATACAATGCTTGTGATCACAGCTGCCTAAACCAATGCTGTAAAGTTCATCATACATACACACACAGAACACACACAACAAACACAAGCTATACCCACCAGTCAGTGGAGGCCCATGTGTCGACAGCCAATAGGCCACTTCGAACACTCTGCACAGTGTCTTGGGGAACCTCGGGGCTGTCCAGGAAGCCGATCACCTGCTTTATGACGTTGGAATCCCGCAGGATCAAACCAATCACTATGCACCACTCCAGACAGCCCGCCTCCATGAACACATGGAGGAGATACCTGAAGGACACAGAGAAGCTCTAGCTGTCAAGTACTGGCTTTGGTTTCACATTGAATTAAAGCACATCATCACAACAAGACTGCAGTGGGATCATGGAAGGGAGGTGTAGCGATGGTATCTCACCTGAGCTGCACCTGCGACTTGTGTGGGCCTTTGTTGGCCAGCTCCATGGAGATGTGCTCCAACTCGGCCTGGCTCAGGCTCAGAGTGGAGGAGTTCTCATCCACCATCGTCCAATCACCATCCACCACCGAGCTGGTTTCTGTCAAGTCTGTGGCAGAGCCAACGCTGTACTCTTCCACTAAAGGGAGGAGAAGTGAAAAGAGAAAGAGGAATGATAAGAGAGAAATGGTAACTACTAATGACTACTGGCGAGTCCTTTTTTTACATGCTAACAGTTGAACAGGTATTAACGGTTTGAGTCTTATTACCTTTGTTTGTGAGCAGGGACAGGAACGCATCATGTGTCTGTGGTGAGTGTTGGTTGGAGTGAGCAGACGAGGCCGTGTCCATGTCTTTGGCCCTCTGCCCGATCCCGTCCAGCCAGGTGTGGCTGCTGGTAGCTGCCTGAGGGGGCACTGTGTCCATGTCGCTGTTCAGAAGGCTGTCGGCTGACTGCGACTTCAACAGTCGCGTGCTCAACACTTAGAGCAACAACAAAAAAACATGAAATACTGAGATAGAGCCAAAAGTACTGTAACTTGTAAAATGTAGACATTATGCTATTTAAATCAACTGTAAATTTGAAAGTATGGATGGGTTAATCCCTTCGTGTGTGCTTTTTGGCTTAATACCAAGTGTTCATCTTTTGCTTCAGTCACTAATCAGACTGACTTCAAGGTTTAAAGTGCTAAGCTTTCTGTGATGTCTGACATTTTAAAAAACAGTTCTTCTGTAAAAACAAGGCTCCTCGGGGTTTGGTCAGTTTCCTAGACAGCTCCTGTATTGCCTGAATCCTGTGTCACCTCACCTGTGCGACACCGTCCGTTCTTCAGGGGCGAGCTGAGGCTTCCCACGGGAATAACGGGGAAGGGCCAGAGGAAATCCTTGTGGAGTCTCTTCAACGCTGAAACGAAATCATCAACGCGGGCCACGCGGTTTCGTTCGCGACACAACCAGCCGATGAGTTCGAAGCCCAGCTGTGCAGAAAAGCAACCCAGGTCGCGGAGGCGTACCTGCTCCAGGAGGTGGCGGGCGTGGCGCCAGAGCATCATATCAATATACATGTTCTCTGCACACTCCACATCCCGACTGACGGGAATTAACGCAGGAAGAAGGAGAGAGAGAAAGAAAATGTGTTACAGCGAGAACATTTTGAACAAAACATAATACTAGAACTCCCAATCTACGTTGCTGTGTGTGTGTGTGTGTGTGTGTCCATACCCTTTAACAGAGGGTCCAGAGGGCATACTGAAGGTCTTCTGCAGGTTGAACTTGCCCGTAGTGACGGAGTCTGCAGACTGTGACAAACTGATGCTGCGATTTCTGAAGAACTCAAACCCCCCAGTTGAGCTGGGTTCCTAAAGACAGAGATTCACAGTTCATTATTTCATGTTTACAGTACAATGTTTGTGGGCACAAAGCATGATGGGGTTTCAGATTTGCTAGATCAAGTACAGCTAACTACTCACGACAAAATAAGTCGCCAACTTGTGCTGTGTTTCTGTGAGTCATCTCTCTGTGATGAATTGTTATTAAACGTCATTTACACACATTTCTTTTGTGCTTTTAAATATTGATATGATGTAGAGCTGCAACGATTAGTCGGTTAATCAATTAGTCGAATGAAAGAAAATGAATTGCCAACTATTTTGATAATTGTTTAATCGTTCCAGTAATTTAAAAAAAAGAAAAAGTAATTTGCTGGTTCCAGCTTCTTAAATATAAGGATTTGCTGCTTTTCTTTGTCATTTATGATGTAAATGCAGAGTCTTTGGGTTTTGGACTATTGGTTGGACAAAAGAAGCAATTTGAAGACGTCACTTTGGGCTCTGGGAAATTATGATGACGATCATTTTTCACAATTTTTTAACTTTTTATAGACTAATTACTAAAAGATTAATCGATTAATTGTGAAAATATCCGGCAGATTAATCAATAATGAAAATAATCGTTAGTTGGAGCCTTAAAATGATATAAACATTATTAATGAATATATTTGGACTGGTCTTAGCAGGAATTTTCTTGTCAAATGTAAATGTCAATTAATTACTGATTTTGTAACACATTATTTGCACACATGCCTTTTTTGTCAATTTTAGCCTTCCATCCAAACTGAGCCACCAAAAGCAGATTTTCTGAAAACACTCTCAGTTTTGGTGTTCCAATGTGGATGCATGAAAACGTGTAAATTCCACCTTCATTTGCCACAAGGTGGACATGACCTTCCTTGACTGGTATCTATAGACCGAGTCGAAGAAAAGTAGCAAGCAAAGGAAATAAAAATTTGTACAGAGATTATTTAAAGTTCTTTACCTGAGTGGTGGGTGTTGGGGGCGGAGTCTCCATCTCCCCAGAGCCAATGGCTTTGAGGAATCGGATCATGTGCCGGCAGAGGTCCCACTTGCCCTGCTCAAGCGCCGTGTTGAAGAGTAGAGTGGCGTGCTGCCTGCTCACTGCTGGAACCTCCATATTCTTTACAGACAGAAGAAGAGACAGAGAAAGATGTGTGAGCATTGTATGATACCATGACACTCTAAACAGATTTAGTCAGGTATGCATGATTTTAGCCTTGGTGGGACTATAAATGAGACTTGGTTTTAAGTTAAAGCTTTTATATATCTGTCGTTGGCTGAAAATGTTTGATAGTCCCTGCATTATGCTATAAAAGCTAACTGAATAGGTGCATGTAGTGTCAGCGTGTGTTAACATGCGTTTCCAATCACAGTCACTACCTGCAGTATAATCAGATAGGAGGCTGCTGTGTCCAGGTCTTGAGCCATGAGACACTCCTCAAACAGGTCTTTGGGGTTTCCCACGGCGGCAAACAGGTAGTTCCACAGGGCATACTCCGTCTTCCTGGCACAGTGTACGATGGTCTGGAGGAAGAGCGGGAACTCTGTGATGAACTTGGCCACGGTGGGCAGCAGAGGGTCGGGGATGGGCTCCCGCGACGTTGCCTCTTCTTCCAGCACGACGTGCACCATCAGCTCCATGACGTGGGGGAAGTAGGGGAGGGAGGCACATGACTGAGCCAGCATCAAAGCCTGTGGGAGAGGCAACATCAAGGAATGGAAGGAATGGACTCGGTTTATGTACTTTGTAGGTGTGCAAACAACCAGAGGCCTCATAATATGATCATCATATGGAACTGTTTGTATTCTCACATGCACGGCCCACAGATGCAAACATTAAGAGATGATGAGACGGGAGGCTGCACATACCTGTTCACCCAGATTGCGAACCAGCAGCTGCCTCAGGATGTGATGGAGGTAGATCTGGGAGGTCCTCTCTACGGTGCAGTAGGGGAACAGCGCCTCCAGTGGCTCAGAGGATCCCTGCAGCCCATCATAGAGCACAGTCTCATTGGTTGCCCCCAGTACCAGGGCGTCCTCAAACAGCACAGCCAGAGGGTAGATGTTGATGTGGAAAGGCAGCATGATGCGTCTGGACAGGAAGGAGTGGGGCTTGCGGTGGTCTCGGGGAAACAGTGGCAGCCACACTTTCATGCCTGCCTCACCGCAGGACAACCACAGGGCCTCCAGCAGGTGGCGCTTCTTCCTGTTGGAGCGACAGGTGGTCCACACATTCTCCACACACTGGGCCAGCACTACTGGAGGACAAAATGGTAGCTAGGGGAGAAAGGAAAAAAAAAAAGTGTTATCAAGAGAGGGATGTCTCCAACATATATTAGACTCACTTTAAAGATAATAAAATAATCTTTAAAATAAAAATGTTATTACTGCTTATTTGCATGAATATTATGATGAATGGAATTTTTTGCAAAGTAATGCACAATATTTTATTTGTTATTATAAGTTTCCGACATATATTTTCCGAATACAGGTAAAAGTGTTTGAGAAGTTAAAATTCAGAAAAATCCAAGGGAGGTGTTTGGACTCACTAGCTTCTTGTTGTTGGCAGGCGTCTCCTTCTCTCGTACCTGTGGCCCCGAACGGTCCCTCTGCAGCATGATCAGCTGGCCAGCCAGATTCAACATGATGCTCTCTGCCATGCAGGCCTGAGATGGACACACACACACACACACACACACACACACACACACACACACACACACACACACACACACACACACACACGCATAAAACATGAATGCACATGTGCCTATAGAGACAGTATAGTTCAGTGTGTGTGTGTTCCTGCGTTCCTCTGTTACCTGCTGCGGGGCTTTCAATGTGATGCCAGTCTCTGTGCGCACGGAGGTGAGTGTGACAGAGACCACGAGGGCAGGGTGAGGGATGTAGCGAGACATTGACACCTCCTGCAACAACTCCACGCTGGCTGTTGGGTGTGGACTGGAACATCAAAGACAGGTAAACATATTGTGAGTGGGTTTTTAATGTATGTACCTATTGTTGAGTTTGTGTTCCCGAGTTTTATGTATTTTAAAGGCCCATCTAGGGATGGGCATTGCAAATTAACTTAGGCTATATACTTTATGCTGTGGTGTGTGCATTGGTTTATGCTACATACTTGTCCCTATACAAATAAACAAAGAAGTCAGAATCATGACTTATGGGTAAAAACACTAATGCACAAAAAAATAAATAAAAAACTAACAGAGATTTGTAGGACTTTAACTACGATGCAGCGTACTGAAATATTTTATTCCGGGAGCTTCCCTGATTAAATTTACTCAATGTTCCTGACTGGAAAGTCACTGAAAAAAATAAAAAGGTCGCTAAAAATATTGAAGTAAGCAGGAATCTTTACAATTCTGACAAAGGTTTAAGGTTCGGAGGCTGGCCACACACTGTTCATTAAAAACAATCTCTAGTCTCGGCCAGAAGTAAAGCTGAGGCCCAGCTCTGTCATGTGATGGGTTTTAGGTCAATAGCTTTGACTAAAAGCCTCTTTTCCCAAGGGAAAATGTGGCTGAGTAACACCATTATGACTACTGGTGACAGGGATTTCCCTGCTGCTGGTCTCTTACTAATACTAGCATTTGTTTTGAGCGCTCAGAACTTGGATTTGCGATGTGAGGAATTTTGGCCAGTCCTCACAGGACAGAGTTGGACAGAATGCAAACAAATGAGATTATCCTTTAAAAGATTCATGTCAGATATGTGATAGTGAGTGCTATGGAGGTCTGAAGTTAAGACTGGAGGTATTAATGTGTGCCCACCTGTCGTTCCTCCTCTCTATGCTATAGAGGCAGATGGAGCAGTCATCTCTGAACAGGATGACCATGTCTCTGAAGACGTTGAGCAGCAGAGTGTCTGAGTGCAGTTTAGTGACTGATGCAAAGGCGTTGTCCAGGTTGGATGAGCGCTGATAGAGCCTCAACTAGAGTCAACAGAAGGGACAACAGAGGGAAAGGTCGCAACGAGACTAGCACAACAAGAATCATGATGAATAGAAAGAAACAGTGGGATTCATGAGAAGCAATGGTGAAGTACGGGATCCTTCAGTCTCACCTGCTCTTGCTGGTCTATAAAATTGTAACAGGCTACCACCACAAAGTCATTCCACCAAGCCAGACCTCCTGTCACTGTCATGTTCTGCTCCTAGAGAGAAATGCAAACAGAAACACACATTAACATTATTTAATCAAAAACACAACTGGAAATATTTTCAAACCTAACAAAACATCCCCCCTAAAATATGATTCTACACATTATAATGGGATATAGGAATATAATTTTGACAGCCCAGAAATATTTTTTCAAGGCAAGTGGACATAATTAATGACATGTTCTCCCTGGACAAAATAAAATTACGATGGTTCTTCTAAGGTAACACCTTCCAGTGAACACTGATAATTGTACTGAAGCCATTTAGAGAGGGTTACATTCTGATATTTATCTTCCAGTCTACAATGTCACATACCTGAGTGATATTTCCAAACAGCTTCCATTTTCTTGTGAATAAGGAGTAGTGTGCAAAGCCCCGCCTCCCTGCTACGGCCATGCACTGGCCTGCTGTGTCTATGGCTGCAAACTGTACGCGCACACACATGCACACAGTCATCCATAAGGCAAACAATATAATATCAAGTGTTGACAAAGACTACAAACACGCACACCAGACTAAACTGTTTAATAGACATTTTATTGACTGCTGGTATACTGACATATTGTCAAGTCAAGTGTTTGTATAGCCCTCTATCATAAAAAATAGGCTTTATAGGCTACATATATAGTTTATATATAGACTGTCTCTAGCTCCCACCCCTTGTATAACGATAATTCTGCTTATGTACACACACTTGTGAATGCAACATAATTAGTTAGCTTTGTAAACTCAGGGATATCGCAGCTTTTACAGTCTGAGCACATGTGGCCTGGGTGAAGTGATAACTGTAATAATTGTTTGTTATAGCCTGTTTGTGGTGCCAGATGCCTATGTGTCCCACACATAGCATCACATTCAAAGCCTGAAAGTTCAGAAGTTGAATCCTCATGGCTAACTTTCCTGACATTTGACCCTGTGGACTAGGAGGCAAAATCACAAAACACACACATTCACCACACTTACCCGTATAGGCCAGTTGCTCTCTAGGTATGTGCTGTGAATCTAGAGGAATACAAAAATACTATGAGAAATACAAGATAATCAACTACACTTCATATCCATTAAACTACACCCACACAGGCAAGATTAAGGCACTAGCATTATTAGCTGTTAACAGTATTTACTGCTTCTTTGTAGCTGTCAGCATCATCATGAGGTTCTCCTATTTTTTGTTTGACTTTCATGATCCAGAAAAGACTACTTTTCTTGTTCTCAGTGCCAAGGTGGTTTACATTCATGCAGCTCCAGCACTCCTACTGGAAGTTTGCAGAAGCTAGAAGCTGCTACCACTTCAACCTCCTACTTGAAACTATAAACATCCAGTTGCCTTTAACAAGATCATAATCTAACATGATGTAATGCAACATATGAAGCTGTAATTGATGATAAATATATGATGTAAATTAAGCCCGTAGAGCTGCAACAATTAGTCGATTAACTGATCGACAGAATATGCTAAACATTTGATGGTTCCTGCTTCTCAAATGTGAGAATTTGTTGCCTTTCTTTGTCTTACATTAAGTTAAATTGAATATTTTGGAGTTTTGGACTGTTGTTCGGACAAAACAAAACATTTGCTGAGGTCACGATGGGCCGTAGGAAATTCTAACAGGTATTTTTTATTGTGTGTTGTGTAGACTAAATGATTAATAAAAAAACAATTGGCAGATTAATCAGTAATAAAAATAATGGTTAGTTGCAGCCCTATAAGCCTCTGTTGTGGATTCTACACGGATGGCCTGAGGCTGCAATTCTATGGTAGCCTGTTTGTGCCATACTGGCGGCCTTTTGGACATGTGGATACCAAGAAATATTTCAAAACTCTTGTCACTGTTGCATAAATCCCACCTAAGCAGGTGGGATGACTTTGGATCCTTACCTGGACCACGTGCCAGTGCTTGTGTCCCAGTAAAGTGCTGAGTCCCTGAGAGAGAGAGGAGTCGGGGTTGGGGGGATGGTGGAGCGGGCTGCCGTCATGTGGGTGTAAGTGTGTGTGCGGGTGTGTGTCAGAGGTGCTGTTGACCTGCGTGGTGTCACCGCAGGTCAGGTAGAGGCGGTCTTCACCATGGAGCAACACCTGCTCCTGGTTACTCTGTACAGCCGAGAGAACAGCAAACAGAGCATGAATGTTTAATGTGTGTGTGCGTGTGTGCGTGTATTCACAAAACTGACAATATGTTTCCCCTCACCGTGCAGGGGTTGACCGTGAGGGCACTCTTGATGAAGTGGAACTGCAGTATGCCGGCCTGCATGGAGGAGGGAGGAGGTGTGACCATCTCCTCCTCCTGCTGCTGCTGCTGCTGCTGCTGCTGCTGCTCCTGCCTTCTCCTCTCTTGTTTGTTAGGGAGCACCCACAGGTGGTAGCCCTCTGCTCCCCAGCTCTGGAAAGGGCAGAGGACAAATGGCTCAGTATGCACAATGGTAACAAATATACATTTTATATGTAATAGGCAAAATTTGTGGTTCCTATAAAAGAAAAAATTATTGAAATATGCACAATAAAACAAACAAAACTCATTCTGATTGGAACAGTGCTTTACAAATCAAGAGTTTTATTTCTAAATGTCCTTTTTTATGTTAAAATGTAGACGGTGGGGCAGTATTAAATATATTCCCTTACCATAGAGCTGATTTTAATTGGGTCCTTCTTGGTACCATCAGAACGATACCTGAGGGGAGGACACAAAAATACAAAGATATAAAAAAAAAAGTGTGACGTAGGTATGAGTGCATTTGTGTGTGTGTGTGTGTGTGTGTGTGTGTGTGTGTCCACGTACGCGAAGTCCTCCCCCAGAGTGCAGATGAGGTGAGCTCCAAAGACACTCCATAGCGATAGGCCACCACACTCCCATGTAACCATGGCAACGCTGTAGTCAGGTGACCAGCAGATCAGCTTGACTGGGCCTGTCTTGTTATAGATGTCTGAACAGGCAAAGAATGCAGACAAGTTATAAAAGTTCAGAAAGCTCTAGTTATAGTTGTATCTTTAAAAATACTGAGTGAACGCCTTTGCAAATGAGTTGGACGTATTTTCTCATATTTGACACATAATCACATTATGTTATGCTCTTCTTTATTACAGGATAACTTGTGAAAATTGTGAAAACACTCCTTGTTTTTTCACACACTCATTGCAGTTAGTGACCAAGAATATTTTTAAATATTGTCTTCTTCATTGATGCACTGAGCACATTAATGTTTGGTCTTTTGTTTTCAGGCTTTATCAGGAGAAAAAGCTCTGAATGACACCAAATGAGAAAAAAAGCTCTAGCAGTAGCCAAGCAAAGTGTTTTGAAATGCAGTCATATACCTTCCTTCCTCCTGCATTGTAGCAAAAAATTAACCTGTTTTTTCCACATGAGTCGCGGCTTTTTAGAGCATGACTTTCTCGCAGGATTTGTTTTTGGACTGAGAATTAAAAAAACTGAGATCATCCCTATTGGAGTGTGACACTTGTGTTTTGTTTTTAAGTACTGAAGAAGAACAACAAAATAATCCCGTGTCTCGGTGTGTTTGAGACTATGATGTTCTAATATTGGTGCTAAGATCCTCATTATACAGACAGCAGAGAAACCAGGGTTTCTGCAGGGTTACAATTAAGAATTTTTTAAGACCTTTTTAATACCACATAGAATTCAATTTAATACCTGTTTCACAATCATTCTGGCCAAAGTACAAAAGCACAATGGAAAACCAGTAGGGACAATATGGCCTACAATTATTTACATTATATTATTATATCACATATTTTTCAGTACTTTCCAGCAGTATATAAGAATAATTCCCAATGATGTAATTAATTAAATCACCAGATAAGCAGCAGAAAATGGACTGAATAATCAATCCAAAATGATAATTTAATTAATTTAAGTTTCTGCTAAAATCAACACTTGCACATAATCAGATAATGAGCTTCCTTGCTACTGTAGCTAGCAGTAGGGACAGTACTTGCTACAGGTCTGATGGTGCTGACTGAAACTCCTCAAAAAGGACTGAACTGCTTCCCGGGCACACAATCCACTGTCACAACAATTCTATTTTCAGTTTGTAAGTGCCCCCAATCAGATACAATAACAATTATAACTAACATTACTGCCTACAGCAGGCAAGAGAAAATATTTCAGACTTTTGTCAATAAAATGTAAGACTTTTTATACCTTTACCATATACCATTTTTGAGGAAACTAAATTCAATGCTTTTTAAGACTTTTCAAGACCTGCAGATACACTGGAAACTAAATTCATTGTTAGAGTGGTGATGGGCCAGTAGGGGGAGCTATGGCTTTAGATCCCATTACAGGAGTCTGACTGAAACAGATGTGAACTAAGGGGAAACAGGCATGTGCACCCATGAGAGAGACAGCTGAAGGAATGCAAGTTATCTCAAACAGAAATGTGTGTAGGGGTATGACACAGAGAGACAGACGAAGAGAGGAGAGAGATGAAGAGGGGGGAGAGAAGGAAAGAAAGGGAGCATATGGGTGATACCTGGGTAGTGTTTTGGGGTGAGCTCCAGTTTGTGGGAGATCTGCATGGATCCTGTTGTGGTGTCTATCATGTACACCAGTACTGAGCCGCTGTAATGAAAACAAACACACTTTAACAGCCATAATGCCTGGGGGAGCATGAGGTGTGCAGTGACACACATAATCAGAAGCAGCTACTTCGAGGATCACAAGGCTGCTTCAGTGAAAGTGACCAGTTGCTGTGATTTCGAGAAATAGCTCCAAGCTACACTTTTATGCTTTGAACTACTCCCATGTCTGTGCAGGTGACTGCACATTCATATGAACACACATGCACAAACCTCGCGCTATAACAACAACATAATCAAGGACATTGTGTTGTGTGTGATTGCAATTGATTAACTGCAGAGGCTTAAATCTAATTTCTTCTGTTGCTGCCTACTCGCATGTTAGTTGACCTCTTGCTCATTCAGTGGTAAAAATCACAGCAACCTACATCAGAGTAACAAGCACTTTTATCTGGAAGGTTGTTTTCAAAGGTATATTCCAATAACGTTCAAAAGACTCTGATGAAGATGTTTAACATGAGACAGCGCTGTGTTTTCTCCTTGTATAGCGAGACAGTCTGATTTTAGGCTCTCCTTTCTCTTACTGTCTGCAAAGAACTGTTTGGGCAATAATTACATAAAGAACAGTAGCACTGTGTGTGTGCTCAAGTTGTTTCAGTGAGGTACAAAACATAAAAAACTTAAAGAAGATGATGAAGGAAGAGAGTAGGGAGCAATGAGGAAGAGAAGTTCCTGCCAACCTGGCAGATTGCACGAGTACACGCTAGGTAGGCTTCGGCAAACACAAACTGATTCTCACACTGGATACACACCACATGGACAACAATCAATCTCTGTAACACACAGATGCAAACAAACACACACCCAAGTTTTCACTATCACTGTACTGTAAAGATATGGACAGAGATACAGTTGCAGATGCATACCTGGCACAGCCAAAGGCCATCAGTCTGTACTTGTTGTTGACAGCCACACAGGTGCCATCAGTCACGTCTGCTGCCCAGACGCCCTGCAGCTGCTGGACACACACACAAACACACAGAAGAAACCTTTATGAATTACAAATAACTGAATGTGTGTACAATGTCACAACACATCACTTATATTTCAAATGTGTTGATAAGTCCACATGAAACTCTAAAGCAGAGAATAAACACACGTTATTGGCAGACTGCTTGGTCACGATTTTAAGTGAACATTTATATCTGGACACATTTAAATGGTCACCTCAACACCCACTTTCCAATTTCAAGAACATAATTTCTAGCCAGATCTTTAGAACAACTTGTTAATGGTGACCTCCTCTTGCCTGTTTGGATGTGAAAGATATCTTACCAATGTAGTCATTACTGTTTAAAACCTAGCTGCCAGGATAAACTAATAGCCGCAAGCCCTGTATTGAATCATCATGAGATTAATAAAAAAAAATACTGTGCTGCCCTATTTATAAAATCTGAAAACCGGTTGACCTGAACATGTTGCATCATCGGTTTAGATAATTATTCTCTGTAAATGGTTTTGTGCCTCTCTCCTCTTTGAAAACTGATGTTACTCATGTCGTTAAATTAAACTGAAACCAGAAAGGACATCGATGTCAAAGAGCACACAGTTGGTTCACTTTGCCAGTGTATCTACTGTTAGCCTTTATAGCTGTTCCTTAACCTGGTTATGATTACAAATAAAAAAAATCTGGGTTTTCCTGTCATGGGGTCAGATGCTGTGTGTGTGTTTTTAACGTCAGCGGTGTGTGTCTGTGAGTGTTCTTACATCTGCAGTGATGGTGTTGCTGAGCGGTGTGATAAAGCCCAGGCGTCCGTCGCTCAGTACCACAGCGAAGCCGTCCAGGGTCACACAATACTCCATACAACGGATATAAACTCCCTCCAGGTCCAGAGAGGGACCACCTACACACACACATATACACACACAGAGAGGTTGAACTATTCTATGCAACAAGAAGACTGAATCTGGAGCTGAAGTTAAGCAAAACATTGGACAAGATGGGGGGCCACTGTTGCCAAAATGTGTGCTTTTTTGAGAGAATTCAACTTTTAAAAGTCAACTTTTTATTTATAATTTATTTCCCAACATTAGCAAGTGATTGGAAACTTCTGTTTACACCGTCAGCTAGAATCAAGTCTGCTCTCTTCTCCTGTGTTTAGCTGTGTGCACGGGTTTTCTCTAACCTCGAGCAGACTGCAGGTCTAGCGAGAAGGGGATTGTAGTGAGGCAGATGGCTTTACGTCCGTTGCTGCCTAGCCCGTCCCAGTGCAGCACATGAAGGTAGCCGTCTGCGGTACACACCAACAAGTCCTCCTGGAGGGACTGCAGACTGGTGGGAAGACGAAGAAGAAATGCAGAAATGAGCATTGAGGTTCAAAAGAGAAAAAAAAGAAACAATGGAGGAGGAGGTAAAAGAAAACAGGCAGGGGCTGTACGGTAGGTAGGAAGGGTGGGAACAAGACAACAAACAGCAGAGTGTTAGAAAACAGTGGACTAGTCATCATCCAGCTGTGCCCTCTGAGTGAAGCCTGAAACTTTTACTGGCCAGCTGTGATGACGCCACATAGCTGGTCGTGCCAAGTCTCACTGTCTTCTAATACACAAGGGAACAAACAACAGTGTGTTTGTGTAAAGCGCTTCATTGTCTTCCAAAAAGTAAGATAGGCCGAAGACTGAAGATAGCACAATGGGACAACCAAGAGGAGAAATGCAAGAGTCAGAAAGAGAGAGAAGAAAGGAAGTAAAGCACAGTGGACTTTCACTGTGTAGGAGGCAACAACTTTTCCTGTAGTTTCACAGCAGGAGACACCCACTCATCTCCTGCACAATCAAGCTGTGCCTGTGAAATGCCA
The DNA here is from genome assembly GCA_002120245.1 of Maccullochella peelii. Lineage (NCBI taxonomy): Eukaryota > Metazoa > Chordata > Actinopteri > Centrarchiformes > Percichthyidae > Maccullochella > Maccullochella peelii. Next base: position 95,192 of record LKNJ01000911.1, read on the forward strand.
ACAGAGTGCTCTCATTCAAATGACTACCCTATAATCTCTGTCAAGTGCAGGCAGTGGCGGAGATGTGACAGATGAACACAAGGACATGAAAGACGCAGACGATATAAACACAAGATAAACAAAAATATGGAGAAAAGGAAAGTTGAGCAGAAAGCTGGTGGAGTGACAGTTATTATCACTCAGCAAACAAAGACATCAAGTTGGAGGATGTGGAGGAGATAATAGGGATGGTGAAAAACTAGAAGAAAGAAAGAGAGTAAAAAGAACTGAAATTAGTAAAGACTGAACCACAAAGGAGAAAACAAGTAGACTGACTCTTATCTAACAGACTCCAGTGTTGTTCCTTGACCTTATTATTTCTTCTCATCAATCTTAATATAATTTGGGTACTAGGCCTTTAGAAAGCCTCATTTAAACCACCACAAGCTTCTATGATCAATGAACAAGGGATCTCGTTTTTTCACAGTGCTTATAATAGGCCTACATGAATAATAAGATGATTTACTTTAATAAACTTACAATGCTGTGAGATTTCCAGGGTGCTATGGGGTGTTTTATTTTTTACAGCTGGCAGGTAAAGGCTTGAAAATGGATCTGTCTTCATACAGGTGATACTGATTTAAAAACAACTGTATCTTTCCAACTCTTATCATTTTATGTGGCTGACTCTGAAACGCAAAAGACAAAACAGAAACACCTCATTTAGAATGTGCATAGTGATGAGGTAACATGACAAGCAATCAATGTCATTAAACTGATAACCTAGATGACAGAGCAGTGAAATCTGGTCAGGAATTCTAAATCCCCAAAATGCCTTGTTATCATCTGGATCAATACTGTCCAGAAAACATATGAGGCTGATTTAAATGCTCCCGGCAACACTTAATTCCCTCCAGCTAACGCTAAAATCAAAAATGTTCCTTCTGTCATCCCTTCCTTTCATCAATCATCACTAAACCCTTCCACCCACCTATTTTCATCTGTCCATCAGTCTTCTCTCTCAGCACCCCTCCGTCTATGCAGATTCATGTGTTTCTCTCTGTGGCCTCTGTGTTTACAGCTGACAGAGTGCAGGAGCTTAGCTTCCCCCTGCACCTCAGCCATCTCTCACTGCCAATGCTGACTTTCCATTAGAGGAAGAGCAGAAGTTTTCAAGCCATAACTCTGAGCCAAATGCCCTTCACAGACACACAAACAGCAGGTCACTTGTAACAGCTACAGCAACGGTGGAAATTCTTTAAATATCCACTGGTGAACTGCGTCACTGCTTAAATGCAGTCAGTGTAGGCTACAAGCTTTAAAATGTACAAAATGTATAAATCCATGTCAATCGATACTGAATGGCAACCCTATATCAAGAATAACATGATTTTGTTTGGACTTTCCAAGCTTTTAATTAAATTTTGAATAGAAGACTTTAAATCAATTATTTGAAAAATAACGTACACAGTGGTGAAATGCCTCTCTCTTAGTTTACAGGAAGCACTTGCATTAAGATACACAGTGTGCATATCTTTTGGTGGTTCCAGTGTGTGAAGGTGCCTCTGCCTGTGTGAATGTGAGCTGGGGTCTATATGAGGGAGAGATAGACAGGCAGACACAACAGAGACAAAGACAAAGAGGGAGGGAAAAACAGAGAAATAAATAAAAGGTCCTACCAGGTGATAGGGGCCTCCAGATCCACAGGCTTCTTCATCTCTAAAGACAGAGCAGGGGCACATTGCTCTTCCTTGTAACCCGGTGTCACCTTCACACGAGGACTTGCTCTGTACAAACACACAGACAATCCAAATTTAAATATTAGTTTTACAGATGGATTTTGGAATCCCAAAATGCAACACATTTTAAACTGAAAAAGATTACTGAATATGCCCTGACTTGCCATACCTCTAATGGTATGCTGTCTAGGAATGTGAAACACACACACACACACACACACACACACACACACACACACACAGACTGTAGACACAACAGCATACAAACACACAAGACATGGACAATTGATACAAAGCACAGAAACGGAAGGATTAGTAAAGGAAGAGAGAAAAGGATGCGGACACACTTACGCGCATACTTTTGTGTATTTTTCCCATATGGGTGTTATGTTGTGGTGTCCACATACTTTTGGCCATGTAGTGTATTTGACACATTAAAAATTCAGTGATAGCTGCAGCAGTTAGCAGCTAAATTTTCACTACCTGCTTGTAACAGCCATATAACCACTGAAAATGATTTATTACATATTTGGTCATGAGCAAACAACATTACATAAGACGATTTAATAGTAAAGTGCTCTCATATTCCTACTAGCATTGTTTGCCAGCTGCACTGACAGACAGCTGCTGGCTGATTGCTAACAAGATTCAGCGAGGACCTTGACACTTTTCTTCAAAGACGAACAGCCGCAAGCAAACAATCCCAAAAGGGAAAGAAGTAGTTGAAGTTAGGTATTCATATATATGTGGTTGTTTATAACCAGCCAGTCATTTGCAGTCATAACACAAGCAAGTTAGCAGGGCTAATATTGGATCAACTGATAAATTCAAACTGCACCTTAATAGTGTTTTGTATATGCAATATTGTGTTTTCACATTTAAACTCCAGCGGATACAGGTAACATTCAAGATCAATATAACATGCATAATAATGAGGGTTAAATGGCTCTTTAAGGGACAAATGATTTGTTGATGGTGTAGCCTCCACACAAGCTACAGCTTGGCCCCCTCTACTCACTTACCTAAGCATATGTATAGTAATGTGTGTGTGAGAGTTTGTATGTGTGCTGCACTCACTTTGGATAGATGGGCTCATAGAGGTACTTGTCATCCCCTCTACCCTGCACATCAAACAAGAGGATGTAGCCTTTGGCGGTCTGCAAACAGAGAGAAAGGACTGTCATTAAAAAATGTATTATATATAGTTGCTCAGCCTCTATTTTATTATCAGACAGGGAGATGGAAAGAGAAGTGTCAAACACTGAGAACACACAAATAACCACAAAATGTTTGAGAGAAAGAGTGAGGAGAAACTGTAAAAATGGAAAGGGATGCGAATGGGAATTTTAAAGTAACATTCAATTTTATTATTTGAATGTCATTACAAGTTTCCATTGTTACTCAATGCCTTTTTGGGCAGCAAGAGGGAGAAATAATGAGAGGGCAGGAGGGAAGAAAAAGGATTTATCAATAAACAAAAACATCATCTGTTGCCATCACAGAGGAGGGAGAGAGAGAGAGTGTGTGCTTATGGCCGCATATGGTGTATTAGGCTGCATTCAGACAGAAAATAGCACTTAAATATGCACTGTCTCATAAATTACTGTGCAACTCAGCCAGATACATATGTAGATGTAGGTCTAAATTAATGCTGTTACTTTAGTTGATGATAGGTGGTGGACATCTGATTGAAGCTGCAGATCCATAGGTCTGACAGCTTCACATCAATTAAACCTTGTTAAAACAGGACCTTCTAATCATGCTGGTTATGTGAAGAAAACAAAATCCACACCTATATTGTTTGATGTAGAGGTGTCAGCCTTTTCAGAGTGCATCTGAATCCTTTGACAAAAATCTACTGTAAGATCCTGATTACTTGCCCAAAGATTGACAGTAAAGAGTCTTGATGAGTATTTTATAGCATTTCATGTTAATTTTTTTCTATATCTCCTAGGTATGACTACTGTCATAATTAAGAAGATGTTTGTATGAAATGACGCTTGACATTTTCCTGCACTGCACAAATCATGATAATTTTGAAAACTGAATTTACATTGGCTAGAAACTGGATTTATATAAGTCTATTTGGCCTGTTATTGTGTACAGCTCATTTACTATATATGCAGGTCTAAAGAGCAGTGTATCAGTGTTACTGATAATGATGCTCAAAAACATTTGTCAGCATTTTAAAACACACATGCTGCAGGCTCCATTCTGTGGAGAAGCTCACACTGTCTATGATGTCAAAATATTACTAAAGTACAATACTTGTATGCGAGTACAATATTGCAACAGTGCTTTTTCCACAACTACACACAAAGACATACAGGGAAACTGCTGAAATTGAGCCTGTTGACTGAAACATGACACGAAACCTGATCTGAACTCCACTGTCAGCAGTAATGTGCCATGGTTTTGCAATGGCTGTAGATAGAAAGACTTCTGTCATGCTACAGAACCACCTAGAACCAGAGTGAGTTCAACGCACAAAATGATTCTACTATTTACAGTGTTTTATTCAGTTGTGCTTCACTGTATGGCGATGTTTTGCTCATAGTTGGTGGCAGCGCACTGAAATAACCCTTGATGTTTCTAGTGTGGTGACACTAGAGTTGTTAGTAGCAGGCCAACACATCACCATAGCAATGAAAAAACCCGAACCAGAGAGAGGGTAAAGACAGCAGCAACATGAAGCTCGACTAGAAAAGAGCAGCCACAGCCAGAGAGAGGACAGAGCCAGACTGGGGCCTGCTAAACCCATCAACTGCCTTCGAGCTCCACAAAGCTGCTGGTGAACAACACTCTAACATGCATAAAATCTACTTCAGAAAGACAAGAAATGTCAATATTCAAAAGTTTGTCTTATATGCTTCTGTTTCTTCTTCTAGGACAAAAAAAGAAACCCTCAAGTTTTGTCTTGCTAGTAAAGAGAGACCCATGAGTTGTTTTCAGAGATGGGCACATGCATGTTTTAAATGTACATTTTCAGATATACTGTATATCTCACATCAGCTACATGCATTAAACTATTCTATGTCTACACTTGGGATACATTGATTCAGTCTTTTGGTTGACATTTCAGAAAGCTCAGAAACATAGAATTGGTATTTTTGGACGGTGATAGGGCAACATACTGGAAAATACAGGGTTGGGGCTTGCCAGGTGATAGTTTACTAAATTACCATGCATTAAGTAGTTACGCCTGAGGAACAATGACATAACAAGAGAGGTGCTACAGATTATAAACCGCCTGTATTATGACCTCTAAAGAGTGAGAGAGAGAGATTTACTGTGTAAGTGAAGCAAAGTGAGATCAGAGGACTAGGAGGAGATAAATTCAATGTTACACTGACTTTGCGCACTGAGGTTGAAGAGATAAAATAGCCACTTCATCATATTCATGTTAACACTATATATAGTTTAAGATGATCACAGTAGGACACAGTCTCATTACATTGACCTAGTTAGTTAACATAGCCTAACATGCTCACGCAGTGCACATATTAATACGAGTAAGCACTCCGAGAGTGCATGCCTCCACCATGGCTGCACAATTCGCTATTTTAACAGGAAATTATTAGAATTTTTAAAACTGCATCTGGTTCCAGATGTGCATGGAAATAGACATTGTGACATTTTTAGACACACAAAATCTCTTGCAGACATTTTTGCATATAAATGAGATACAACCACGTCTGTGTTCTCGGTTCCCTCATGGGCTGCAACAGTGATGGAATTTAAAAACTTATTTTGCAGCTGAGTGAATGTTTATCTCCATAGTTTAATTGCAGTGGTGGAAGAAGTACTCAGATCTTTACTTAAGTAAAAGTACCAACACAACAATGTAAAAATACTCCATTACAAGTAAAAGTCCTGCATTCAAGTACAGAACTGTATTACAGTACTCAGAACTGAGTATTATCAGTATTATAATTATAATATGTAAGTAAGTATATGTAACTATCTGTAAAGAAATGTCCCTTTGCTGATATATTGTTATGTAAGTCCCTTGTAATACTTACATGAATGAATACTAATGCAACAGTGTGTAAGCAGCATTTTGCTGTTGTAGCTGGTTGAGGTGGAGCTAGTTTATCTTCTTTAGATACAGTCAGGTAGTTTAGTACAGTGGTTCCCAACCTCACAATTTCAGAGAAAGCTTCTTTCCCAGAGCGGGGCCATGTGGGCTCAGAAAGGAAATGTGAGTGTGACTAGCCAGCCACTGTACTTCAAAAGCACGTCAAAAAACAGGAGGCAGGGAATGCCAATCAGAGTTCCCCCTCTACAAAACATACTGCCTGTATACAAGTGACTTTACAGTGTAAGCCAATATAGTGCAATTACAGGACCCAAGGAAGGGCTTTAGCTCTTGTCATGTAACACTTCTTCAGTCAGCACTTCTACACTATTTAAACTATTACGACTGTCAACTAAGGTCCAATAAACTGGGAATCTCAATGAAGTATCAAAGATTGGAGGGGGAGGGGCAGGAAAACTATCACACTAGATACATGAAAGCATTCACACATCCATTCACCTTTTCATGGGACTATAGCCCTTTTCACACAGCAGTCTACCCCTGAAATGTTCAGGAACATTTCCTGAATGGGGTCATGGATCGATATTCAGCAAAACTTGTACCACCAATTTTCCACCTCAAGACCTAGTAACATTTCAGGGAAAATGCCAGTACAGCTGTGTTGTTAATGAAAGCACTAACATTGCAGGGACAGGCACGTAAAGGATCTGTAAAGAAGCACGTTATGTCTGTATGATGAAAGGCGCTTTCACGCGGAGCGAGCGAAGCAATCACAAGACTCCGCTGATGACATATTTGAATTCACGACTTGTTTACAGTTGCCTTGCCAATGCCTTCGTGGGTGATTTGATAACTCAATATTAAATACATTACAAGAACAAGTGTTGCATTACCACCATCTGCTAGACTGTCTCTTGCCCCATCTTTTCCGGCATTGCCATGGCATGTGTGAAAAGGGTGCAAGATGGAAATGTTCCTGAATGTAGCTGCATGTGTGAATAGTGAAAATCACTAGCGGTGCCTGAAAGGTTATCCCAGTCATTTACCGTGAACTATGTGTGAAAGAGGCTTATGATTAGCTTTACTTCAACTCATCTCATCACATATGTGAAAAACTGTGGATGAAAGAGAAGGGAGATAAAGAGGGAAAGCCACAATTGAGATGCGTCCCACGTCTCCGGGGACTCCTGGTGCGTTCACACATGCAGAGATAATGATACAGGAAGAGGCAGGACGCCAGTCATTGTCAACTAAGGCCCAATAAACACGCAGGCACTAAGATTCAAAAGGCAAAATGCACCCAGAGGCTCAGTGTGGGGGAAGTTAAAAAAGTTCTCTCTTTATGTCCTCTGACAAATGGGAGCAGCAACAAAAAGCTGCAGCTCCTGAAGCAGCCGGTGGTTCTCTCAGGAGTTTTTTCATGAGCCTGCAAAATAGGATGCATTTACAAATGACTGATGCCAGGACCAGCTCAGTTTACACTGCAGATACAGGACCGCAATGCCAATCAGAGTTCCCCCTCTACAAAACATACTGCCTGTATACAAGTGGCTTTACAGTGTAAGCCACTATAGTGTAATTATAGGACCCAAGGAAGGGCTTTAGCGCTTGTCATGTAACACTTCTTCTTCAGTTGGCACTCACACTATTTAAACCAACTATTATGACTGGATGCTGCATTTGAAAAAGGGGAACATCAAAGGATTGACTTAATGCGGCTGTAAAAACACAAACAAACAGAAATGAAGACGATAAGGCTGACTGGTAACTACTCTAGTTCAGGCTTGCAAGTAGAATGAAAGACGCTGGTTTCTGCAGAGAAAGTGGCAAGTCAGCAGAAAACTGTATACCATGTAACAGCGAAATGAGGTCTCTCTTCTGCATGTTTAAACAAGCTCCAGACAGGCTTGTGGATATCTGTGGTGGTTCCCTTAAATTAAGTGCACTTTTAAAAAATGTGGCTGACAATGAAAAACATACTGAAGTAAAATGCATGAAAAATTCCTAACTGAACATAAGTCAGGCGTGTCTTGCTGTGGAACAGTAGCAACCAGCATGGGTCGCAAACAAGTATAAACAGTGCACAAGCATTCAATGCCAGACGCAGATGTGTGCATCTGTAACTGCAGTATGTGTAACTGCAGCAGTCTTACCGAATGTGGCTTGAAAGCACACAGCTGTCAGGCAGTCCTAACTAAGCATGAGAAGACTAAAGACATCTGTTCCATCCCTCTACTAGTTTATTATTCTTTACAGCCGATTACAGGAGTGGGGAGGAAAGCAACAGACAAATCACTCACTAGCATGCCATTATTTTGGAGTCATGCTGTATCTTTCCCAACAGATTATGTGCAACAGATGGCTAAATCTTGGGTAAACTGGTATGTCACCAGGAGCAGAAGAGTAAAAGTGTATGGCCAAAGTAAACTCTTAAATTAAATCAGAGTGCAGGAAAAACACAACATAGGATAGATAGTAATACATACATTGGAATTTAAATTTTAAATATTCCAAAACCAGATCAACCTGTCAGATAAAACCTCACTGTCCCTTTCCAACAAGACAGAATTTACCAGCTCTGTGTGATCAAGGAGGGGACACTGTAAAAAGGAACACCTAATTCAGTACAGCCACGACCCAAAATAAAAAGTAAACACCAATCTGATGCAGTCTCAACAAAATGATGTTTATTGCAGAGCTAATGTGTGCTCCTGTTATTGCGTCCACATCCTGAATGTCTGTATATGTAATAGAGATAACATGCTGCAGAAAATGTTGACTGTGCAAACTTAGGAGTCTGCTCCTTATTTTTAAACATTCTTTCCCCGTTGAATCCTGCTGAACAATAGCTGAAAGTACAAGCAAAAGAAACAGTAAAATATTTGTACACTTTATTATTCTTTCTACCTTAAACCTTTTTCTTTTTACATACAATGCTTATATTTACGTAAGCTAATAATATGTACTTCCTGTGCCATTGAAAAATGCACCAAATTCTTGGTCACCAAAAAAAAAATCCTTGGTGAAAACACTTTCCTGAATGCTGCTGAGTGAAACTAAAAACAGAGAGGGAACATTTTGGCCTCGAACACATCCCAAAACACACAAGAAGAGCTAAACGCTAAAAGTATTTCCCCTGTTTGAAGAACTTTCATCCTTTCTTGACTCCTGCCAAACAAAAAAAGGCCATCCGTCTCGCTCTGTCAATTGCTTTAGCCGTTTCTCTCGCACCCTCGGCCTCATACACACACGCACACTCAGCTAAAGATAGTCCTAGCCATGGTTTAGGAGGGTGATTACGTTAGCCTCAAGGTCTGCAGGGTGTGTGAGCAGCCAAACATCTGGGAAACAGCTGGTAGTTGAAGTGAGGACTACTGCCTGGGCAACGCTGCAGTCCCTGACTTCTCCCCGAAGTCTGCTCAGCCTATAGTTAAACTACAATGCCAATGAGGGTTCTGTTCTGTTCTATGGCTTCTTGGAGATAAAAAAAATAGGCAGCTAGTCAAGACATCACATAGCCTGTGGATATAACACATGTATATGTCATCATAACCTTCTGTGTGCTTGGCCAGAGCATTTATGTTGTGTGTGAAAGGCTGTAGGGCATCACAAACCCTTGTTGTTTGATTAACATTACTGTTACTTACATCATGATTGAGAGTGATTGTGTGACAGGCTGAGCACTTACTTTGACAATAGGACCAGTTTCAGATTCAGCTGGTTTATTTCTTACCACAGTAGAAGTTATAGGAATGTCTGTCAATACACATTTGCCACATAAATGACCTGTTCGAACACATTTCACTCATACACACACACGGGATAAAGCCAGTCCTCCCCACATTAACATTTCATACTTTTCGCCAGTCATGAGTCAGAATCAAACTCTGTGTTTGTGGAGCCCAGGAAGTGAGTGAACAAGTGTGCCCTGGTATTTTTAACTCCTCCACCTGCTCCCTGTTGTGTTTGGCTGGGTGGGCCTGGGGCCGAGCCTGACTTACTGTTTTCCCAGACACATTCACAGCATTCATTCATGTGTACTTTGGCTTCGGTAAAAGAGGCAGGGATGAAAGGAAGGACTGAGAAAGAGGGGGCAGAGATGGTAGAGACAGACACCAAAAGGCCAAGAGCTCATCGTAATAATATTTTCAAATCTAAGTTATTTCACTATTTGAATCTGCCATTTTTTTGTTGACATGAACTGTCAGTTTAACTGACAATTTCTCCATTCTTTTTCCCAACGGTCAAATTTTCTGGGGCATTTTTTGGACTTTTGAAGACATTTCTGACCAAGGTAAATATATTTGCTACGCTTCTTTCAGTTAGGAAAGATTACACTGTACAATAAACCAGTGTGTGTGTGTGTGTGTGTGTGTGTGTGTGTGTGTGTGTGTGTGTGTGTGTGTGTGTGTGTGTGTGTGTGTGCGTGCGTTGCTCCTTTACCACCTGATACTGTATGTTCAGCAGAATGGTTTCAAGGAGAAGTGGTGGTGTTTTGGGAGAAACAAGAACTGCCCTCTGCCACACTGACTTCTAAACAGCCTCTTGTGTCCTTGACAGTATTTCCTGGCAGTGTTAACAAAAACGTGGGATTAGTGGGACTCAGGTATTTGATGAAACATAAAATAAAAAAAGGGAAATACTGAACTGAACAATTAATTTACATCCGTTTTTGAATCACTTAAAACAATTTGTTGAATTTGTTTTAGTATAAAGTAGCTCCATGTGAAACTCTGACCGAGCACATCCTAAGTAAAACAAAACAAAAAAACTATGATTATGTCTTGTCCATGATGAAATTGTTAACCACAGAACAAAAACATTTGTACAGGAAATATCCTGGTCCTGTAATATGTGGTAGACTGCAATACTTTACCCAGCATTACTGGAGATAGATTATCCCACTAATTACACAGACATGATGATTTGGTGAAGAAATTCCAGCGATAGTTATATAATCAACCAAATTTCTATTCTCAGATACATTGCCTAGAGAACTGTAAATGCTAATTTGTAAAATCCAACGATTGTAGTTCAGTTAAAAATATAAGTTAACAAACTTTCTAATGTTCAACTGCAAACACTTTTATACTCCAGGCAGCTCACAGAGTCCTCACACTTGTACGCATGGATACAAGCAGCACATTTATCCGGTGGGCACTAATGATTCTAATGAATCAATTCTCTTGTGTGCGGTTTGTTTTGATGCTGTCTGTTCTGGGTCTTGGCGGTTGTCCTATGTGTTGCTGATCACGTGGCCTTTGGAAGCTGAATTAGTCATCTGCTGACTTGGGCACTTGCCTTGTTACTCAACAAGACACTTCCACTACTTAGCCGCAGAGTGCTCTAACAATCACTGGTAATCAATGGCAACAAGAACAGAAAATGTCAGAGGTTAATGCATTGTGAAGTTCAGTTGTCCCAAATTTTCAAAAGGTGGAGTGTGGTGCTTTTTCAGTGTATTACATCACTATACATCTAGTTCTCATCATCAAGTGCTCTCTTTCATATATCACTTTGTTGGGTTTTTTTTTTTTGTGAACACTGAAACTAGATGATAATCATTACAAGAAACATTTTCTGTCAAACAAAGGAACGAGACCACAAGCAACTGAATTAGTGCTTCTATCACACACTTATCCTTATAAGCTTTCAGTTTATTTACATGAAAACCCTAAAATAAACAATCTGAATCCACTACCACTGCTCAGGCTTCTTTGTCTGCTTCGACATGTTTGACACAGCAGATGCAGCATCCGTCTCTTCCTTCTCTGAACTCACAGTTTGGATCAAGACATTAGTTCATCACAGAATGCGCTCGTTACCGGGAATTACTCTTGATAAGAGCGATTTACATTCCAATCCTGAAAATAAATAACAACAAATCAATAAATCCAGCTATAATGCACTCTGCTGCCTTAAGGGACACTCAGCTCCCTGAGGGTATCAAAACCTGCTGTCTCTCTCTGAACAAGGCCACTGTTTGTGCCATATTATGTGCAAATTATACTTAGTAGCTCTCAACCTCGGTGGAACCTGTGTTGTAAATAGTGGACACAACAAGGCCAGTGCAGCTCTCAATAAGGATGGATAGCATAGCGGTACTTTATTCTTCAAAGCAATGTATGTATGTATGTATGTATGTATGTATGTTGATTGTCTGCCTGTACAGTGCTGAATAAAAGGTGTAAAAACTGACAGCCGATTGAAAATTATAATGCTTATTTTACAGCAGGCATACGTTAACTTAATCATATCTAAATTTCATGTTATAGATTTTCATGGGTGATAGATATGGTCACGGAACTGCAAAAGATTGATCTGACTGGAGGCGTGACAGTGGAGGAAGGTCTGGCTAAACCAACATCAGTAAGCTTGTGTGGGTTTACATACAGAAACATGCTGGCGAGAACATAGTCATTTCATCTCCATGGCAATGAGCATGAATTATTATTTTTTTTAATCACATCTTTTAAGCTTTGTGGGATGATCATTTGCATATTGTTTTGGTTGCGGGTTATTCTCCAGAGTTCACCTAAGGTAGGGCTATAATGACAGGGAGGAAAAGCCTGGGGGAGATATTTCATGATTATTTAAACAGAAAAAACCCCAGATAGGATGTGTATCCTCCACTCATTGGGTTTGTTTGTTTGAATTTGTATTGATTTGCAAAACACACAAAAAATTAGGCCACTGTTCATCTCCCAAAGGAGTTGAGGTAGCTAGATCCTTTTAGACGACTGTAATCTGTTTACAGTATAGATTGAGCTAACCCACAAGCCTGACCTGTTAAGAATGAGGTCAGGGTTCAAGGCCAAAGGTGACTGACACCCACCTTATAACCAATGTATAGAGCAAAAGAGGTTCTCTGGCTACTGTGATAGCACAGTTAATACATTAAAGCTGAAATGTAAACATCTGTGATCAATAAACCACATATCAACAATCTGTCTGCTAGAGAACTACTGTTTCACTTTGAGTTGATTGACTCACAGTCAGAGAGTACAGTGATCAGCACAGGTATGACAATACTTCAGATAGGGAGCAAAGTGTAACTGAAGCATTCAAATATTATCTCAAAATGTTAAAGGCCAGTTTGTTCAGTGACCTTTATTGATTTATCTACTACAGACAAATGACTGCAATTAGGCAATTTCAGGATAAACCCTTTACAGTTACAATTATCTCTCATCTTTTTCCATGAAAGTTTGTTATTTTCCTTTACTTTCCATTACCTGTACAGCTATTTTGTAGCACCTAAGAATTCTAACTTCACACTAATGTCATACCGTTGCTCACTGTGTGATGTGTGTGACTGAACGTGAAGTTGCAACATGATGTAGAGAGAGCTCGGGGAGTGTGTTTCAATTTTGCTCTCACTGCCACGGGAATACATTCCATGTATCTGGAGCTCAGCATTGCAGCAAAAAATAGGACAAACTCTGCTGTTTAGAAGAGTGCAGCCACACTTTCGATTTTCTCTTTCTAGCACTTGTCATGCTCATTCTACTGAGATGCACTACAGTTACAAGGAAGCTGCCTCTGTGGTTTTCTGAAACAGAAGGCTCCTGATAAAACCCTATTGTGAGTGACTGATTAGTGAAGCATCTTCTACACACTGACTGAAACTCTGCATGCAATAAATCAAAGTGGAAACAAAGTGGTAAGAGAGGGAATTAATGTTACAGAAAGTGAAAAGAAAACAGGTAAGACAGAGGAGAGAATAAGAGCTGATTACAGGTGACAGTCGACCACACATGGCCCAACAGCACCTGCCTACCGACCGTTGGCTTAGTGTTTCCGGACCCTTAGATGAGTGCAACACCTTACAGGGGCAGCTTGTTATGCAGCTGCTTACGTTTCAACTGCACTAAGGGACACAACTTGTTTGAGAACTGTAAGGATGTGGGAGGGTGAAGACTGTATGGATGTGGGTAGGATTACAAAGAGAATGGCAATCTGTTATGGCAGCACACCACAGCTTGAGGTGCTGTTCATATGTGGAAATTCCTACAACTATTCAGTTGTCCAAGAACCTATTAAGCATGGGTGCAATATTTAAAATAATGATTTTATCCATTGTAATTTTGACTCGACAAAAAATAGTGATGTACTACTATAATTGGCCGTTGCTGTCAAAAGAAATTTAAAAATGGGGTATCTGATAAAAACCCAGGCAATTCTGAGAATTATTTAACATTAATATTATAATTACATGAAACATAAGTGTTGTTGACTTCTCATAGCTTAATCAATGTTGCATTTCTATTGATTTGTAACATTTGAGGATAACATTTCTGTGTCAGCACTTCGATGAACAGTGATGCAACAAAGTCACACTCTTTTTGAATTCCATAGAATGGCAGTCAAATCTCCAGTCACAAGTATACTATTTTTGTAGGAAGTATACAAGTAATTCATGTACTCTGAGTGTTTTGTACTAACAGGACACCATACAAGACATGGGCATCAATCAAACTGCAAATATGAGATGAGATGGTGGAGTAGTGTAGGCTACTTACCGCCACAGCTATCATGGAGTCGTCTGGTTTCCATTCTGCCTTCTGGTAGAAGCCGAACTGGGCCGCCGCCTTTGAAGACTCGATATAGCTGACTATCAAAACACTGGGCTGTGGGTGGGGAAGAGGGAAATTGGAAAGAAAATGAGCATGTTAAACATCCTGCAGGTCAGTCACAGACATCGGCCTGCCACATAAGATAACCAAAAACAACTTCCACAACAGAATATGTACTGCTACTTCCAAAAATGTCTAAAGACTGATACGACAGTCAGGCCATTTCACCCACAAATAACATAAAGTTACATTTAAATAGCTTTGGGGTAATGTAAGTGTGATTTATGCGATACAGCGATATCTGCATTTAGTGTGCTGGAAGGGGATTTGTTGCCACTCATTTCATTACCTCAGATGTAATTCTTACCTCGTCAGGCTCATGCAATCTGAGAAATAGCTTTCGGTACAGCAAACAAAAGCATTCAGGCTACTGTTTATACCATGCAACACAGACAGACAGATGAACAGTAGGGGTGCAACGAATCACAAAACTCACAGTTCGGATCACGGATCACGGATCATTTTTCGGGATTAAAAAATAAATAAATAAATAAAAGAAGTGAGACAAATAACTTTGCTTTCCATGTATTATTTATTAACATTAACGGGGAAGCCAAAATGCTCCCAAACCTGGGATTTAAATGATGCGGGAGGCCTCTCAAGCTCTTCCTCTCCTTCGCTAGCCATGATTGTCACTCACTGCGCTTCTTTTCCTCTTGCAACGTACATCCCTGATTCGTTGGGATTCAACATGCCCCGTTCACGTGAAAGCAAAACTGCTTTTTTAAATAATGAAATCAACCTTCAGCGCTTCAGAATAAAACACAGCAAGCATCAGTCTTGTATCTTTTCACTGCAACTCTGCATCGAGATTTAGGGAATTGTTATTTAAAAAGTAGGTAACAGCAGCAGTAAAACCGTATATCACACTATGATGGTTAAACTTTGCAATTAATCCGCGGTTCACATGCGTGCCAAACCGTGGGAGGAGATCCGTACAGATCACGGATCCACTGCGATCCGTTGCACCACTAATGGACAGGCATACACAGACAGACTATGCCTGGGGCTGTTGCCCTTAATTTGCCTCTACCCCTGAATCACTATGGCAGATTTTTGTCGCAGAACAATCATCACTGCCAGTTCATTCCAATCCCATAATATAACACCACGAACAATGAGTATGGTATGTTTGTCTGCAGTCAAACGAGAATCATTGAGTAACCTCAGCAGGTGTTAAAACAGCTGTTGAAGAGGACGGAGTCAGTTTCTGAACACCAGAAACATCAACAAAGGCAAAGCCCAATTCTTGAGTCCTTGATATTATATAACAACCAGTGGAAACCCCCTGCAGATAATTTATAGTTCATTCATAATATAAACCGTTAAAGTTTTACTTATCACAATTTTAATAGCATCTTATTACTGAAGATGATTTAATACCAAGTCATACTGTAAATGTCACCAGCAGAGTTGTATGACCCCTAATTTATTTCTTAGCAAGTAGAGACTGGTAAACATGATATTTTAGCTTGTGGTGCCTTTGATCTGGTGACCTCTTTTGATTCAGTTGATCCTCTATCCTTCCAGACACAGAAACAGGAAGTGAGAAATTAGAAACTGCAGCGTAATCATGTAAAAGCCAAAAGATAAACAGTATATGGTGGCTTTGTATCTTTCAAAGTAAGGCAGCTAATTCTGTTTTCAGTGAGACATGAACCAGATGTTGACATTACAGGAAAACCAGGACACTGTACACTGAATGGCTATGGTCAGGTAAAAAAAAACAAAAGCAGAGAATTATCTTGCGTAATTCCAGCCATGCAACATTACACCTCATACCCAGTCACGGTAATGAGAGAGCAGGTTTTAGGTATTTCCACCCCACAGTGTTCCTTTCGTAGCATGAAATCTTAATAATGCCAACGATACCTGCACTGGTGAAGCTTTCTCAGGGGGAAACAGAAAGAGAAACCTCTCTCCTCATTTGGAGTTGCAATAACATCAGATTACAAACAGAACAAACATAAGTTGTTCTGCAAGTTAAAGAAAAGAATCACACTAGAGGTAGCCTGTATGATTACATTTGGGAACTGGGGATTAAAACATAACTATTATTGATTTAACAGTTCAACATTGTGGCAGCTCAATGGAATTACATGTGAATGAGGTTAAAGTCTTTATTTTTACCATTAATTAAATCTATATTTGATAAACTCTGTAGAAACTGTTATCCTTATCCTCTATCAGAATCCAGGGTGAGATGCTTCACTGTGCAATACACTCGGGAACATATCATCTGCTAAAAATCATGCATTTCCTTTATTGATTGGCATAATAAAAGCGAATACATTTCTGTTTAATAGTTAGCCTACACACAAAGGTGTTCTGGTGCAAAAATGAATTTAGATAATACGTTTGTTTATGGATTACATATTACAAAAGCATTCAACTCTGCAGCTGCACTAATAGCTAACAGTACCAAAGTCTGTCTTGGCTTCATTGGTCATTGCCCTCTACCTGAAAAAACACTCACATTCCCTCCATTGTATCAGTCCTTTCCTCCACAATGTTAATCATTTATACAATTATTCATTCAAAATTCAAACCAGTGCTTTTTGACAGTTATTACGTATGTTTGGATCAATCACTGCAACACAAATATAAATACATAAAACTTGATCTGCATTAAATATAAAGAGCAAAAGAAATAATCAGGAAAATACTCTTGCTTATTGAAATTTCTGTCAAATCATCCAACACACAGGCAGACCTGCCAAAAGAAAAAACTGGCACTTAAGGAGCGGAGTTTGCATGACAACATCCCAAATAAACAACCAGTATTCATTATTTTAACTGAGCTAAAACTGAAATGGTTTGTAGGCAGTAGTGACTCGAGCTCATGTATTTTCTCTGCATTGCCATTTCCCATGCTCCAACACAATTACATGCAGTTCGTTGGTGTAACTGAAGAAGGCCCAGGGGAGCGTAAAGGATTACACACACAACTACGTGCAACCAAACTTGCGCATACACACACACACACACACACACACACACACTGCTGCTAATTTTTGCAGGCACCCAGAGCCAACTATGGTGCTTCTATTGCATAATAGCGCTGCCACATCAATAAACTCCATCCCTCTATTCCTTGACATCCTGAACAGTATACCCCCCTCCCATACAGCTGTGGCAGGACGACAGAACAGAACGACTACAAGGCTAAGCTACTGTGCTACATAGATTAAGTAACAGTGCCTCAAATTAACTAGTCGGGCTCAGGCTGCACTGGCTGAGGTCGAGGATAGATGGGATTAAAAGAGAATAGACCTGGTGGCAAAATGATGGCTGAGAGCAACAGGGGCAAGAAAGCTGGGAGGGGAAATGGCAGATTTACAATCGCCTTGATTCACCAAATAACCTGAGCTACATGCTAAAGTGTTTATGAAGGGAAACCATGAGCTTTTAGGAACCCTTTTTCACATGTTACAAAAATATTTCTATGTCAAGAGACTTTCATAATATCAATTATTTGCACCATTTCATTTAGCTACGACAGTCAAATAAACTTAGAAATGTGTTGGGATCAGTAGAGGACAATATTGATGGTATATCACAATATTGCAATAACCCACAGATGTGGAAGGTGCATGTCAAGGGGAAGAAGTTGCTCCAATCAACATTCCTGACACAATCCTTTTCCTGGACGCCCCTCATTGATACTCACAAGCAGGCAAAGTTCTTAAGAAAGAGGGGAAGGAAAGCATGGTCACATCCTGTGTGGGCCTCAGGAAATCAACAGTGACCCTGATGCATTGTTGCCACAACTCAATAATATACAAGCTGTGTGTAACACAGACTATAAACAATGCGCTCAACTGCAGGTTAACAAATCAAATAGCTCCTCTCCATATCAGCATGGCAAAATCGGATGTATTCAAACAAATGAGGACAGAAGTTCACAGTTCACACCGCAGCACAGGGGTACACTTAAAATTTCATAGGATTTTTCTACTATTTTCTTCTACTTCAACTGCTGATGCTGGCACTGGAAAGTGAAACAGTGCTGAATGATGAATCACCAAACATTTCATGAGCCATTCTGCATTTTCACAACATTGAAAGTTGAACTTTGACTTGACTAGGTACTAGAGTTCCCAGGACACAACTGGCACGACAGCCACACTGGTAGATAACATTATTTGTCTGGTAGTTCACATATCTTGTGAGCAAATTAATAAATGAGACAATAGTGAAAATGGATCTTATCTGTTGTAGCTGCCACTGTCTTGCACATTGCCTCAATGCCTGGGCCAGTTGAGAGTCTATATACTAGCACTGACTTCAAAAAGTCAAAATGTTTTTCTGTACTGGACTGTTCAGCCCCACTTTTTACAGTGTTTCGTGTTTGTAGTCACTATAGGCTACTTTTTAAAGTTTATGTCAACTTGTTTATGAGCTTCCTCCTACATCTCAT
Organism: Maccullochella peelii; assembly: GCA_002120245.1. Classification (NCBI taxonomy): domain Eukaryota; kingdom Metazoa; phylum Chordata; class Actinopteri; order Centrarchiformes; family Percichthyidae; genus Maccullochella; species Maccullochella peelii. The sequence goes on from LKNJ01000911.1 coordinate 114,005, forward strand.
CCCAGCATACATCTGGCTTTTCTTAGAAATATTTCTTATGTGCACTGCTCTCGAGAACAATATTGCCAGTAAAGCATTCATCTCTTCATCTCAAACCACTGACTTACAGTATTGCTATTAATTTCTGTAGTTTTTCCTCCCAAGTCAAACCTTAAATGTCACCTGGCCTACTTCACACATAAACACATATTACCCTGCACTGTTTTGGAAGGGACAGTGCTTAAAAGGGTTCAAGATTTAGTAAGGCAACTGGTTTCAGCACACAACATTTTTTGTGACTTGCATCCTACTGATAAAGGCATTGGCTCAAGATTACCTGTAGAAAATAAACACAAAAAGAGGGGAAGTCCACATTGGCTATACAGAGGCAACTTATAGAAAATATAACCCATCAGTATACAAGATGTTGTTGAAAAGCAACTTTGTTTTCAAGTCACTATGACATTTTCCTTCTGTATTATGCAGTTGTGGAAGAAATTTTGAAAATAAATGGATCAAATGATGTGCTGACAGGATTGTTAACATTAATTGCTTTACCTCTGGCAGTCTGAAAGATCTTGAATTTATGTTGAACTGTTGCCTGACAGAATACAACGCAACATTGGAAATCCCATGCTGCTAACAACTTAAACTTAAACTTTGAACTCCACGAGGCTTTTGAGGCAGGGTGATAACAATTTATCCGAGAAACTCCAGTTTAAATTTCCCCTTGTGGGAAAGTGTACACTGCTCTGTGCCTGGCGTAAAGCATTCATCAGGTGAACTTCAGTTTCTGTCGCAGAGAGGATGAAGAGCCAACAAGCCTTTGTCGTGAATGAGGGAGTACATGGGAGGGACGACGCACGTTACACGCCATTCAGATACACCTTACTGACAAATTGTAATGCTATGCCTTCGTCAAAAGCACACGTATGCGGATATACTCAAATTGTTATGATGTGTAATAATGCCACCTGTCATATACGTATGTACAGTAATAGGTATGTAGGTGGCACCGTTCGTCAACACATCAAGGTAAATAACTTCAGGTTTATTAATTATCCTTTTAATATACATCAAGGGCAGACAGCCAGATTGCCACGCAGTAGTGCATATTTTGTTTAAAAACAAATAATGTCGGTTGTAGTTAGTGAAGCAGGGGGTAATCGCGAATATTGAGTGCAACACGCGCATGTTAGCCAAAATGATCGTAGCACTGCACGCAATGTTTTTGTCTGGACAGCTGAGCATGAGCATGACTGAACCGAAGCTGCAGCTGATCGACTTAACTTACCCGACTAAACCAGATGCTGAGCTGTGTCTCTGACAGCACGGCGAAGTAAAACCTCTGGGAACTGGGCTGGATGTGGAAGGGCTCCTCTTCACTCCTCAGCGGACAAAGCAGCCTCCGGGGCCAGCCGGTTAGAAAATACATGACGGCAAACTCACTCCGCTTCGACACTCCAAACAGTGTCGCAATGCCAGATCGTCTGTGCCCCTTATTCCTCTAAAAGTATTTCAATCCAAATGAGTCATGTGCGCCGTTTCCGTAAAAATTAAAACTTTAAATACGTGCATGCAGTCCAAAGTTTACATCGGTCAAGCTATCAATCCATGAATGCCGTACAGAAAGATCCCAGCAGCCGATGGAGCTAAACAGCTAGCGCTGGGCTAGCATTGGCTTTCCAACTTGAAGCTAATGAGCAGTCCAAGGCAACGACAGTCTAACCGAAAACAAAAGCAACCAAGCCCGCAGAGACACCAAACAGCATACTGCGTCTAACAAATAGGTCGATTAACTTTCGCCCCCGCTACCGTGTGAATTCTTAGTGTCTGGACCAACGGTGTTTAATAGCGGTAAAGCGTCCAGTTTTCACTCCTCTGTGCCTCACTGTCGCCATCTTTACAAGAGTCTGTGTGACTCAAACCTGATTGGCGACGACGGAGACGTTTGCGTAGTGTTGACATCTGACGTCACCTCTCCGTTATGTTGAACAGTTGGAACGCGGTTGCGTGGAAGGCAACATGGCTCGACGCTGACATCTGGTGGTGTAGGAAAACATGCAGGGAAAACCATACATCCATGGGGAAAACAAATATCCTCTATCACATTACTCCTATAGCATTGTTTTTTAAACTTTAAAATAAGAGAAAGATTGAATGGTGATAGGGTACTAGAACACATTTCGGAGCAGCAGGTGGCGGTAATGCCTTTAGAAGACAAAAAGAAGAAGAAGAAGAAGAAGAAGAAGAATTTTGTTTCCAATTTTAGCAAGCTGGCTGATTGATGTACACTGTATCAATCAGCCACCGTATTATTAAACTGTTTTAATCTACTAATAACGTTAGGTAGAAAAAAAACATTCAGACTAATACTCCAGTAGGTGGCGGTAAAACGCGTATAGTTGTTTGCCAACTATCAGAAAGAGAAGAAGAAGAAGCAAAGGAAGAAGCAAAAGAAGAAGCATGGCTGCTGACATGAGATTACCAACTATTCGAAGGCCAGTGTCGCTATCCGTTTCTGCTTTCGACCGAAAAGATCTGGTCGTCCCCGGCGATGTTATCACTTCAGACACTGGTTTCATGAGGTAAGTACTGGTTGGTTCACCGGTGTGGTGTTTTCGGCTGCTGTCTGTGGTGGCCACCCCATGTTGTCATGGAAGGAAATCAACTAAAAGGAGCTTGGTGATCTTTGGTAATGATTCTTGTACTGATATCTTGCTTTTGAAGCTGATTTTCAAAAAGCTAGGCCAAGCTTGACTGCCAGTAAAAAAAAACAAAAAAAAAAACATTCAATCACTCGGGAAAATCTACCATAAGGTAGAGAAGTGACCATCATAATCATCATCATCATCATTAGCATCAGCATCAACATCATTATGCAGACTGCACTAGCTTTAAGTTACCTCCCTAAAAAGGTTTAGATAATTTCAAAAGGGGGAAGCTTATGCTGGTTACACTCTGACCATAATAATGTTGGTTTAGCTATGTACCAGTTTATAAAGATTTGGACCTTATGCCCAGCCTGTCTGGTCTGCCATCAACAGTGATAAGTGTAAATCCTCCCAGCTTCTAAGGCTGACATACAATATCTGATGTAAGTTAAGTTGTGATAGGGACTCTGAACAGGAACAAAATCATAATTTAATCCTTTAATGTTGTGGCTGTGTCATCTATGATCACTATCTGGAGGGCATAGTTAACCCAGCCTTTTCTTTTTCACATTCCTCAATGTTTGCCTGTATTACTCATTATCATTGTTATACACAATTTGTCCCCAGGGGTCATGGTACCTATGTTGATGAAGACAAGCTGACAGCTTCAGTCGCTGGAGAGGTGCAGAGAGTAGACAAGCTGATCTGTGTCAGACCACTTAAGACCAGGTAAGTGATTAAATTGAGGCTCTTAAACATTTACAATCAAAAAGTGGGCCCAGTGGTACTGAATTGATGTGTGCACAGATTTTAATTGGTTTATGTACTGCTGGTTTTGCAGAAGTTATGTCATTCTAATTTTGTTGTATGTTATTGAATCGCAGGTTTAACGGTGAGGTTGGAGATGTGGTGGTTGGCAGGATCACAGAGGCAAGGCACTGCCAACACATGGCTTCTAATATGTGATGTCTGACATTTTAAATGTAGCCTAAAAATGCATGGTTACAATGAGCTGCTGTCATTTTGGCTAATAAGATATTGTTTTTGATATTTGTGGTATGTATAGGTACAACAGAAACGCTGGAAGGTGGATACCAACTCCCGGCTAGACTCTGTACTCTTGTTGTCTTCTGTCAATCTGCCTGGAGGAGAGTTGGTGAGATGCTCGAAAATAATTCACTGCAAGGATAGACACTAATATTTTTAAGCACTGGCCCCATGGGCCACCAAGCCCCTAAATTTGGTGGCCAAAGTACATTTTTGGTGGCCCAAATGTAAAGTTATGTAAAAGCAATACAGAAAAGGCAATTTAACGCAACTTAACACAGCCTTCCTTAACTGTGACACTTCAATAAATGATAAGACATGAACAGAATGAAAATATATTACAACAATTTATTTAAATTGAAAACTCAAGTTCTTTGTAAACATATGGTACATATATTCTCTCACAGTCTCGAAGGTTCACAGTTTATCTTTTTCAAACTTTTTCTCTTTTAGAGGAGGCGATCAGCAGAAGATGAGCTCACCATGAGAGAATACCTTCAGGAGGGCGATCTCATCAGTGTAACTTGCTGTTCATTAGAATCTTTCGTTGGCTGCTCCGTCTTATTATTCTCACTTATAATGTTCTTGTTGCTCTTTTCTTGTGCTTTTAGGCAGAGGTGCAGTCTGTCTTCTCAGATGGAGCCCTATCACTTCACACCCGTAGTTTAAAGTATGGAAAAGTAAGTTATGGCAATGCACACAATGACGTGATATGAGTATACAGTGGGGCAAAAAAGTATTTAGTCAGCCACCAATTGTGCAAGTTCTC